>VYXC01006019.1:1993335-2026491 GCA_013397175.1 Platysteira castanea | reverse complement strand
AATGCAAAGCCCATAAAAGCACTGCCAATATGGGTCTTACCTTGGCATCTTCATGTGCCTGCGTGACGTTCTCTGGTCCTTCGTCACGGTTGCCCTGTGGTTGGACACAAAAATCGTGGAGCTGGAGAGGGGCCATCTCCTGGGACAGCCCCAAGCGAGGGGGTGGCAGAGTCCAGCAGCACTGCCCAGCCAGGCAGTGATGCTCTGTCTTCTCCAGCCACTGTCCTTCTACACCCCCTGCACTGCCTGTGGCAGCGAGAGGAACAAACCCAATGAGAGCTGCACTTACCAGAGCCAGGGAGACAAGAATCCTCTTGAAATGCCCCGATGTGTCAGAGCTCAGGTCATCTTCCAGGCTCTTGTGGTAGGCTGTGGAGAAGAGATGGCTGAGTCCTGCATCCTGCCTGCAGCTCATCTTCCCACCCACCGGTGCCTGTTGTGTCCCTGATCCCCACGGGAAGCATGGCTGAAGCAGATGCCTCCATCTGCTGTGCTGAGGCCAAGGGGAGAGGGGATCAGCCCCACAGCTCTAATGCCCCGAGCAGGAGCACAGCCTCTTGCTCCAGGTACTCTGGAGGAAATGGGATCATTGTGAAAGTGCTCTCAGGGAAGGAGACATTGATGGCAGAGCTGGGGCATGTCACTGTGAGATGGAGAGAGGCCAGGACCAGTGCTCTGCTGGAGGGACTAAGAGACCTTCACAGCACCAAGCTGTGGACACAACCCAGAGACTAAACTTTGCTTGGGCTCTGGAAGGGCCTTGTGCAGTGTGATCTGTGCCCAGAACCTGGGTGCTCACCCCATCCCTCCTGTCCATACCTTCCTGGTATGCCTCGTTGATGGCCCTGATCTCCTGGTTGTTCCGCGTGGCCATGATTTCGATGAGGACGCTCTCATCTGTGCCGGCCCCCTGGAAGAGAGTGGCATGGTGGGTGCTGCAGGTGCCAACACCAGATGGGGACATGGTGGCACTGCCCCGCAGTGCCAGGCAAGGAGGGGTCCAGGTCAATCGTGTGGCCAAAGTCTATGTCCAGCAAATGGCCCCAAGGGCTGGTAGGAACCAACATGAAAGTGTCCAAGAATGCTGCTAGTGGGGTCCCAACTGGTGTGACCAGTGGATAGCAGTGCATGTCACTGGTTTGCCCTACCCTGGCTCTCCTGTGGCTACCAGCTGGCTGAGCATGCTGTGCTGAAAAGAGGCCAAAGAGGGCTCCCAGCAAGTCTTGAGTGCAAACCAGGTCTTTGTCCTGGTGCTTTCTGATCTTTTCTTCTCTGTAGGAGACAAGACCCTGGGGCATGTGAAGCTGGGGATGCTCACAGCCCCGGGCCACCAGCAGTGCACATATAGCCACAAAGAAAACCACTTTGTCCTCCCGTGCTGCCACCAATATGAGCAGTGTGACAATTACCTCCACAGCCTTCCTCAGCTGCTTGGCATCGTACTGCGCTGGCGTCAGCATCAGCCCCAGGATCAGCTTGGCCAAGCTGCCGGACAGCTCGGATTTCAGGTCTGCCATCAGGTCCTGCAAAAGCGTTTGAGGGTTCAGTCCTGAGCTGCTTCTGCAGGGACGGACCAGTCGAGGCAACATGAGAGAGAAAAAAGGGGAGGAGAGCGTGGGGATTGGAGACATCTGTGAAAACCCTTGGGGCAGTTTGAAGTCACATATTGGGGGTGACTCTGGGGAGATCCTGGCTCTGGAGTCCTCTGTGCGTGATTGAGCCTGGGGCAAGCGAAGGGGAAGGGACACCCTCGCTGGGGCTGGTGGGGCACCCAGAGTGGGAGGCTGCTATGACAACTCTGTTTCCCTTGGGGGAGTCATGCCAGGGCACATGGGGGTGCCCCAGCTGCCCACTGCTCCCTGGGCAGGATTCCTTTCAATGAGGGCTGATCTCCATGGGGAGGGGGCAGGATGTGGGCAGAAGGAGGAAGCAGGGTGGGATGGAGACTGCAGTACCCTGCCATAATGAGCCTTGTAAGCCTTTAGGATCTGCTGCCTCTGGGCGTTGCTCCTCTTGGTAACCACATCAATGATGGCCCCTTCGTCCGTGCCTGCAATGACAGCAGAGCCCAGTGTGCCACCGTGTCACCTCTGATCATGGGCACATCACCACCCCCACAAACTGGGTAGGTGGGGAAGGGAGAGCTCCCAAAGCTCCATCTCTTTATTCCCCCTTGGGTTTCCATGCAGCCCTGTGTGGGCCTGAGTGGATTTTCTGCCCCAGGAGCTGCTGAGGAGCAGCAGGAAAGGCCTAAACTCATGGTCCCCACTTACCCAGGCCCTTCATGGCCTTCCTCAGCACCTGTGCATCCCCGTCATCATTGAAGTCTCCTGCAGGCTGCACGGTTCCTCGCAGCTGTGGATGCAGAGGGGTTTAGGTTCATTCCCGAGATGGGAGGGAGGGAGGAAGGGATGGAGGGATGGAGAGAAGGAAGGATGGGGAGGAGACATGGAGAGAAGGAGGGATGGAGAGAAGGAGGGATGGAGAAGAGGGAAAGTGCCACCCAGCAAGCTGAGGCCAAAGCAGGTTCTGTGTTAGTGCAAGCACCTGGGGATCAGTGAGGATCTCCCTGCCACTGTCATCCCTTCCATTAAGGGGCAAACCATAGCCAGACCAGCAGAGAGCAGGAAGAAGACAGCAACAGACAGTCCCTGGAGTCTCGGTGTCCTGCCACGTGTCACACCTGCCTGCCCTAGCACTGGGACATCTCAGCCTGGGCTGGCCACATCACTGAGAGACAGAAGAGGAGTCACTGAAAAGGTGCCTACTCCTGCCCTGCAGTTCTACCCTCCAGTGTCCTTACAGCTCCAAACACATCTCCATCCTCACAGTTTTCATGTAGGGCTCGGGGTGGCTTTTCTGCACATCCCAAAGCACCCTTTTGTGGGAGCTCCAGCTGCATGCAGGGTGCCACTCCCCATACTGCAGCCATGCCCTGGCCAGCTCTGGGCTACCCTGGGGAGCAGGAGTTCTTTGGTGGGCACTGGAGCCAGGGCTGCACGTGATGCATCGCAGAGACATGCAGGACCCACTGCCCCAAGGGAGGAAGGCCTCAGAGAGAGGAGGGGGTTAGTGGAGCCCACAGGGGGCGGCCAGCCCTGCCAGGATTTCATCCTGCCAACCTCGTACCCCAAAACCGGAGAATGGCATCGAGAGAAGCCGGGGAGCGAGAGGCAGAGCAGAGGCGTGGGGCTGGCCGTGCCCCATGGCAGAGAGGAGCAGCCAGGGGTCCCAAGCTGGCAGGCAGCACAGAGGAGTACAGGGGGCTGGGGGTGCTGACCTCTACTTTGACCGCACTAAGCTCCCACATCCGATAGGCCACCTGCGCCGCCTCGGGGAAGAACTCACCTGCGGCACTGCAACGGGAGGGCAAGGACAGGGGACAGTGAGCCATGGGGGCCCTGCACTGCCAGCAGCCCCCCTCACCCTGTCTTGCCCCTCTGTGACGGGTGTTTTGTATCCACTGGGCACAGGGGCGGGAGCCAGGTGCTTGCTGTGGGGCTGGATGGGTGGGAATGGGAGGAAATGTGTGGTGAATCCCAACCTCCCCCACCGAAGCATCCTCCCTCCAGGGGTTTGGCCCTGCCCTGCAGGGCTCCCATGTGCCAAGAAGGGACCATGACATCGTGGCCATGCAGAGGGGCCACAGGGCCCCCTGTACTGAACCACGGTCACTGTGGGTGCTGCCGGCCCAGGTGCTCCACCAGGCTCTGACCCAGAGGTTGTACCCAGCACCAAGGGGGTGAAGAGGGACAAAGGGGGGTGACAGGTGGTCTTACTCATCGTCCCCTCCACACAGCTTCAGCAGAGCCTTCTTGTACTCCCCAGAGGTGTCCTCCTGGAAAGGCAGATAGAGACAGAGAATGATGCAGTAGGTAGAGTCAAGGTAGTGCCATGGGATGTGCTTATGGAGAGGGGTGTCCCTGAACCTTGTCCTCAGAGATGGACACCCAGCACAGCCTTCCCAGGGGTGGTGGCATCATGAGGGAAGCAGCACCAGCAGCTCTTGGAGGGTGAGCAGGGACCCGCAGCACTCACCTTTATCATGTTGTAGAGAGATTTCTCATACTTGGTCCTGAACACCTCCCGGATGTCCAGCATGTCGATCTCGCTGCGGGACACCATGATGCGGATCAGCGTGTTGTCCCTTGTGCCCAGGCCCTGCAATGGAGCAACGCCACATCAGGCCTGGGATTGATGCCTTAGGTTTTAACTTTTATATTTTTCAAATCCTGTACTGCCTGGTGTGTAGCTCTGAAGTTTTGTGTGGCCTGTTAGCTGCTGTTCTCTCATGCTGGTTAGACATAACAAGCCCTCTCTAAGTTTGCTCTTCAAGGACACCTTGATTGTCCCAGGCCCCAAAATGTGTAAACTAAAACTTCTTTGAAGAGGAGGGGCACTCTTGGGGTAATTACATCATTAACTGAAGTTATAATTGGAGAATTAACCCTGATATGCAAATGGACCAGACTTATAAAAGTGTGAAGAACCCGTGACCCAGCGTACATCCTGGGTGGAGCCCCTCGTAGGCTTTACAATCCCAAGGTGTACCTTTGAAGGCCCTTCAAATAAATACCTGCTTTTATTCTCTTATTCTTGTCTAGCCTCTGTTTCCAGGTAGCCACTTCAAGGCATCAGGATGGCCAAGCAACTCTGCTCAGCCCACCACCGGTGGGACCCTCTATCTGATTTCTACCCAGCCCTGGCTCTGAAGGAGCAACTCCTTCAGAGGGAAGGGCAGAGACCCCAGGTCACGTAAGTCCTGCTGTCATGGACCTGTGTCACCCTGCTCTCCAGCAGCACCCCGTGGCAAGGGGACCCCTCCTCTGGCCAGCTCCCTGCAGTGCTGGGGGGGCCCTGTGGGGAAGGGGAAATTCACTCACCTTCATGGCCTTGTGGAGCCTTTCAGCAAAATACTCTGCTGTGCTTCTGATGCACTTCACTGCAGGGAAATTGAGGTGTGGTGAGGGATGCCAGCGCCCAGCTTCACCAGTGCCCCCAACCTCTGAGCACCCACACCCCACGGGAACCACATCCAGCATCCACACCCACCCTGAAGGAGTCTCCCTGAGCTCCCTGATACCGGCTACAGCCACAGCCCTGCTGGCCCTGCTGCTGAGCCCTCCCAGCCAGGAAGGCCTGTGGTGGGTTTCTGCAGGATCCCTGTGTGGGGCTGGCTTACCCACGGCCAACATCAGCTTCTCGAAGTCACCAGAGAGCTCTCCCCGGATGCTCCTCTCAATGGGCTTCCCAGCAATCTTCAGATATTCGTCAAAGACTGTGGGATGAGAGCAAGGAGATGCCTGGAGAAGCTGCCAAGATACCTTCAAGCCCACCCTGAGCTCGCAGGTGATGCTCACCCAGGCGGAGATGCTGCCTGCTCCTCCGGCCGAGGATGTAGATGAACTGAGCCTCGTCTGTGCCCCATTTCAGCTCGCCAGCTTCCAGCAGGTCCTTGTGGGAGGGGAAGGTGGCACAGCCTGACTCAGGGTGCTGCCCTTGGCACCCACCCACCTTTGGCAGGCCTAAATCCAGATCATCCCAGTGCCACCAGCCCCATCCCTGCCCAGATACCACCTGTCACAGTGACCTGCCAAGCCTCACCTTGGCGTCCTGCTCCACCAAGTCCTCGCTCACCACATCGTCCTCTTCCCTGGCACCCTGTGGGAGAGAGACGGGCTCAGCCCTGCAGGGCACAGGCACCCACCACCTACAGATGCTGGACAGATGGACACACCTGAAGCAGAACAACAAGCATCTTCTTGAAGTGGCCCGACGTGTCTCCAACGATGTCAGCTTCCAGGTCTCTCTCATAGGCTGGTGGAAGAGGAAGGGAAGAGGTCAGGCCCAGAGAGCTGGATCCCTTCACCTCTGCCCTTCTCATGGCTCAAGAGGGCACAGGGAAGCCCCTGCCCTTCCCCCACCCTCACCATCTTTGTAGGCAGCCACCAGGTCATGGATCTCCTGGTTGGTGCGGGAGGCGAGGATCTCGATGAGGCACTTCTCATCCGTGCCGACGCCCTGCAGACAGAGACACAGCCCCATGAGCAGTGGGGCTGCCTGGGGTGTCCTCAGAGGGGCCCTGGGGGGTGCCCACCCCTTACCGAGATGGCATCTTTGATCTCTTTGGCATCAGCATAAGCTGGGGGCCGCATCAGGCTCACAATCAGCCGCTCAAACTTCCCTGTCAGCTCATACTTCAGGTCTGCAATGAGGTCCTGGTGGAGGGGGAGGAAGGGGCTGGCGGACCCTTTGCTCCACAGCATCTCCGGGTGGGTCCAGGGAGCGGTGGGTCCCTGCTGGGTGGTGGCAGCCACGGCCACTTGTGTCTGCAGTGGGGGCACGGACCAGGGAGTGTTCCTGGCTTTACCTTCCCATAGAGGGACTTGTAGGCCTGGCAGATCTCCACCCGCTGCTTGTTGCTTCTGGATGTGATGAGGTCGAGGATGGCCTCCTTGTCACTGCCTGTGGGGACAGCCGGGAGGCACGGATAGGCCATGGCTGGGCTCACCACAGCCACCCTGCTGTGCCCAAAGCTGCTTTGGAGTTGGGCTGGGAGGACGGGCAGAGCCAAGCTGGCTCCAGGGAGGAGAGCAAACCCGGAGAGCTTCAGCACACTCAATCAGCTGAGAGGGGAAGGGATGCAGGACACCCAGCCATGCAAGGGTCAACAGAAGGAACAGGGGACATCCAGGGTCAGTCTGGAGGAGCATCCATACCAAATCCCTTCATGGCATTGTACAGGGCCTCTGCATCCTGGTTGGCATCAAAGCCCTGGAAATCCTTCACCGAGCCCCTGTAGACCTACGGGAAAGGAGACGAGAAGGTACAAGGGGAAGGAGCAGCCCCAGTGGGATGGGGGAAGGAGAAGTTGAAGCTGAGCAGGACTGAGGTGAGATCCGTTTCAGCTCAGGCTGCCCAAGGCAAAGCTCAGCCTCAAACATAAACAGCTGTTCTCCTCTGCAGTTGCTTCCTTTCCTGTTTGCTCAGCCTTCCTACAGAGGGAATTCATTTTCCACTGCCTGTTGCAATCAAGGAACCTCTCCGGATACTGAGGATGCCCGGGCTCAGCATGGCCTCCAAGCAAGGAGACAAATTTACAGGCACAAAGTCATCATGGGCTGCTAAGTGGAAAACACTGAGAAGCACCAGAGCTGCCAACAGTTTGTCCTGCCCCAGCATGCACTCCCATGGGGCCCAGGCTGTTCCAAGGGGTTGGAGCAGAGACCCTGGATATTGGGAAAGACCTTCCTGAGAGCCTGAGAAATCCCAGCGGTTGGCATGATCAACTTCTGTCTGCTCTTCTGCCACTTCCAGGCTGCACAGCAGGGAGCCAGGAATGACACTTCCAGAGACCTCAGGAAAAAGGAGGCACCAAGATCCCCCTCCCCAGGTCAGCTTTGCCCAGGGGAATTCACCCCAGGGGAGCCTGGAGCCAGAATGAGATCAGCACCACTCTGGGTGGAAGCAGATGTGAAACCATCGTGGTCCCACATACGGAAGTGGGATACATCCCCACCAGAGGCACAGAGTGGGAAGAACTGAGCAGCGGGATTTCCTTAGCAGTCTTGCTGGGAATCAGGAGAGCTGGGAGCTGAGCTGGGGCTGTCAGCTGTGTCAGCACCCTGGGAAACTGAGCATCCTCCCTTGGCTCTGCCTGTACCACGTGCCAGCCGGCTGTGTGCACCCCCCTGGGCTCATCAGGATCTGCAGCATGGCTTCTTTAACATCCTCAGGAGCTGTACAGAGGCCCAGGCCTGCTGCCAGCAGGGACATCTAAAGCCAGCATATCCTCGGAGAAGATGGGCATCAATGTCTCTGACCCAGGAAGTGCTTCCAGGAATGAGCCCCAGGAGATGGACTCAGGGCAGCTCCACACCCACCGCTCCCCTGGGTCCCCTGCCAGTGCCAGGGCACAGCAGCTCTGCTGCACATCCCACCCAGCACCTTCAGAAACAAACCAGCCTCTCTCCTCCTATTTCCAGAGAGAAACTAGGCACATCCCACAGGCCCTTCTGGGAGGAGCTGCTGGCATTGGTGCCCCATGTGGCAGGGACCCCGAGGAAATGCTGCCCTTCCAGGGAGCCAGGCGGGCACGGGACAGATCGTATTGCAGGTGATTCATCGGGACAGCTGGATTTAGCCCCGCTTCCCGGCAGCTCCCAGACCCTCCTGGCTTGGCACAAGCTGCTGCCACACACATGCCTTGCAGAGATGGAAATAAATTGCAAGGCAGAGGAGGTGCCTGGAGGCAGCAGGAGTGAACAAGAGTGGCTGGAGAGTATTGGGGAGTCAAGATGTTGGCCTGGTTAAATGGAGAGGAGGAGCAGGGCTGTGTTTCTGCCTCCTGGGCCATCAAAGCATGAGCTGCCTGCCTTGCTGGGGCAAGGGAAACTGAGGCAGGAGCTCAGTGCTGTGCATCACCCCACACTCCCTGCACTCTCTGTGGGAATGAGCCCCAGGGAAGTGCGGGAACATCAGTTAGGATGGAAACAGCATCCTGCCCACTGCATATTCCTCATACCCCCATCCCGCTCTCCATCCTGTTTCAGCTGCCAGGGGCCTCCCGCCTCCCCTCCTCCAGCCTCTGACTCATCCCGGCCTGTCCGGGACCTCCCAGCTAAAAATAAGCCACGCTGGGGCCAGGAGGGTGTAAGCAAAATTCCCAGCGTGGCTTCACTCTCTCCCCCTCTGTGGCTGCTTGGGGTCCTGGACCACCCCAGGGAAATGTTCACCTGCACCGTGCCTCAGTTTCCCCACCTAGAGCAACCACTGCCTCAGCTGGGCAGGAAGCTTTGGGTAATAAGGCTGGAGGAAATAATTTCTTGATTTCTCCAGGGAATGGAGAGCAGAGCCTGGCCCCAGCAGTGGAGAAGGGAGGCTCTGGGCTGGGACTCCGCCCCTGCCAGCAGGCAGGCTGCGCTGAGCCAGCCACAGCTGCCCACCGAGGCAGGGCTTTGCACCCACACTGAGATGTTTTCCTGGCTGCAGGGGAGCACCTGCTCCCCCAGCTGCCACATTGCACCAGCCCCACTTTGGAGTGGGAAGTAATCCAGGCTGGGGGGAGGGGAGAGGCCCAAACAGGGCTGCACTCCTTGCAGCATGCTCAGGCGGGATTTTTCTCCATCAGAAGCCCAAATCCCCAGTGCAACATCTCTTCTCCTCCCCTTCCCACAGCTCTGCTTCTTTTCCCCATCCCACTGGGGTCCCAAAAGGATTTTTGCTCCTTGCTGTCCCTGCTCCCCAGCCCAGCACTTCCCCCATCTGCATCGCATCCAGACAGCACTGGCTGCAGAGGCAGGAATGTAAACAGGCTCTGGGCAGCATGGTGTCCATGCACGTCACCACCATCCCTGCTGCTGCTGGAGATACTGCCCCAGCTCTGGGGTCTGCCGTGTGGCACCCCAGGACCCATCCCTGCCGTGTGGAGGTCATCCTTACCTTCCCTTTGGGTGCCATGGCTTCCCAAGCTGGAAATCACTGCAGCGAGGGCAAGGAGGAGCTGTGGAAGGGAACAGAGAGGTCAACATGAGCCAAAGCCCATCTCTGCAGGTTGTGTTAGTTAAGGGAGGGTTTGCTTCCTCCTGGGGTGTGGGTTTGGTGCCCACGGGAGGGAAAGGCAGATGCTGCAGGATGGACTGGGGAGAGGGGCTTTGCTGGCCACCCTGCGGTCACTGAGCCTTTGGAGTCTGGCACTGAGGGGACCCCACAGGCCAGGGGCAGCACAGACGGGCCCTGCACAGCTTCCTGCCAGTACCAAGAGAAACCACAGGGGAAAAATGTGCTGAATATGTGGAAACGAGCTGAGCATCCTCCGCAGGGCTGGGCCTTCTTGCTGCACCCTGTGATGTCCCTTCTGCTCCCCTGCAGGCCCCAAGCCTTGGGGCCATCCCAGCTTTAGCAGCTGCTGGGGACATTCCCTTCTCACATCGTGCTGGGCAGCCCCCACAGGATCCTAGCAGCTTTTATCTGAGTTTCTGTGCAGCGATCAAGGCCACCATCAGTCCCACACATCCTTGGAGACCAGCAAACACAGCTGGGTTTCCAGGGTAACTCGCAGGTTGTTTTCTAACACCAGCACCATTTATAACTGCAACCCACTGCGGTGTGGGCTCTCCCCACCCTCCCAGAGGAAGTCCCCCACCAGCGCCATTTGCTCCGAGGAAGCTGGTAGAGGGAGAAAAACAGCTGGAAAATGGAGCCCAGCCATGAATGAACCGCTGAGCGTCAGCTGAGGCCAGCCATGAGGCCCGGCCCCGCCTGGCTCCTTCACCCTCCCTCTGAGACACGTTGCAGAAAAACTGAAGGCAGAGCAGGGCCACCCTGGGGGATTTCTGACCCCGGAGGAGTTCGGTTTCATGCCATGGAGCGAGCAGGAGAAATCACATGAACTTCCCTGGCTTGGCTGCACATCCCTGCAGGAGCACCCACGCAAGGGGAGACCCAGCCCTGCAGCCACCAGCGCTGCTGGGTCCCCCTGCTTGGGCACAGGAAACTTTCAGCACCCACAGGCACCATGGCTGAGGGGAGACAGCTCTGCAGAAAACCAGAGCTGCTTTCACCGCCCTTTCCCTCTTCCGCTGGGGAGGCTGTGAGCCTCACCCCCCTCACATGGCTCCTGGCTGGGGGGCAGCCCCCACATGCCCCACACGCAGCGGGGCCGCACTGCGGCCGGGCGCTGGGTGGGTGCCAGGGGATCCCACCCCCGGCACATGCAGCCTGGGAGTGCCACTTGGGAGCCTGTACCGGAGCTGTGCAGCCTCCTGGGAGTGGGGAAAGCCGAGCACGGCACAGCCCTTCTCCCTCACTCCATGCATGTGCCAGCGGGGCTGAGGCCGCCCAACTCATCTCGGCAGTGGTGGAGAATCGCCGACCACACCCAGTCCCCGACCTGTCCTTGCAGTGCCCCGTCCCTGTCCCCCCTGCTGCTGACACCTCCGCAGAGGCCGGGGGAGCCGCCCCGGGAAAATCCCCGCACGAACACACCACATCCATGGGCAGCAGTGCCCCAGCACGGGGGTACACCTGCCCCCCACCCAACACTGGAGACACGTGGGTTATGCGGGTCCCATGAAAAATCCTAAATGATGTGCACAGCCTTTGTGGAAGCCTCTGTTTTGCCAGCAGTGCACCCCTCCAGCCTCTCCACAGCCCCCGCACAGGTTCGAGCTCAGGGGCTGCACCCCAGGAGCCCGACTGCCTTGCGAGGCTCCCCCAGCACAGAGGCCACAGCACCCAGTGCCCCGGCACCCGCTGTCCTGAAGCAAAGGGAGCTTCCCCGGGTTAAAAAAATAGCGGCACCCATCCTCCTGCTGGGGCTGGGGACGTCCCCAAAGTGCCCTGCCCCACCCCACCGCCAAAGAGCCTCCCGGGCCTTCAAGAGCCCCGAGCCTCTGGGCTGCTGTGGGGTGCGTTTACCTGTGCAAACCTGGCGGGCACCAAAACAGGGGGGATCCTCAGCCTGGATCCCAGCTGGAAGGAGGGATGGGTGTTTCCGCAGCCGCCGCAGCACCAAAGCACGAACTAAGACGCATCCCGGCCGGGACACACCCAGCGGGGCCCGCAGCCCCGGCAGCGCCCACCTCGAAAAGCACCCACCGGCAGCGCAGCCCCCCGGGGGCTTGTCAAAAGGGAAAGATTTTTCATAAAAAGAAAAAAACCATGGATTCCCCCTGCAGCCTCCCCTCGGAGGGAGCCTCCGCTTGCACAGCTCACCGCCCAGCCAGGGCTTTCCACGACTTTCCTCTCCCCAGGCCATTGCGGAAAAAAGTGCCCGGCGCCGCCCGGCCCCCGCCCCGCAGCCCGGTTCCCGCAGCCCGGTTCCCGCAGCCCGGTTCCCGCAGCCCCGTTCGCGGTGCCCCGGCCCGCAGCGGGCACTGACCGGCAGCGCGGAGCCTCTGGGTGCGCTCGCAGGAGCCGCGGCCGCGCTCGCCGTGTTCTTGTGGCCGAGCGCTCGTCCTTGGCGTGCAGCTGTTTCCTCACGGCGAGACACCGCCCCCGAGTCCCCGCCTGCTATGGACAGGGCCACATCCCACCCCCGGTGCCACGCCAGAGCTCGGCCGGGTGCCCGCGGGGCAGCGGCAGCCAGTGCCTCCCGTAAAATCACCCTGCCCGTGCCCGGCTGTGGGGCAGGGGCTCGCCTGGCACAGCCGCCCCACTGGTGTGTGCAGGGCACTGTGCCAGCGGCGGTGACACGCACGCTGCCAGGCAATACCGGTGGTTGCATTTCAGCTACGGAAATGTCACCCCTTCTGTCCCCCCTGCTGAGGTTTCTGTGGTTTCCTGGTCAACGCCAGGCACAGGGTGCCCCACTGCCTCCCTGTCCTGCCGCCAGCCTCCTCCTCCTGCACCGAATCACCCCGTCCCTGCTCCTGGCTGGGAAATGTCCGTCCCTGACTCTGCAGGAGTTGGAGGAGGGAAGAACGGCCGGACGCTGGCCCCCCAGGACCCGCTTAAGGAGGGAGGTGCTGACCAGGGCTCTGCAGTGAGCACCCATGGGGCAGGACCCGAGCTGGCACGATGAGTGGGTTTCGCCCCAACCTTCTCTTCCCATGCTGCAGACACGGATGAAGTGCAGGCTGAGTCTCTCCAGGATGCTCCTAGCAGGCTGTGCCGCTGCCTGCAGCGCCCCGAGGCCGTTTCCTTCTGCCTCACCCACATTTAACCCGGCTCCTTCTTTGCCCAGCCAGCACAGAAACCGCAGCAGGGCTGGAGGAGCTGGCGGGGCTTCCCAGGAGCCACGAGCGGTGGTGTCTGACACCAGCAAGAGCAGATAAACCCGAGGGACCCCTGGAGATGCTGAAGGCTGCTCGTGTGTAACCTCTCAGGCATCCCAGCCCTGGTGGTACCCACTGGCTTGAGCATCTCCCTGGGGCTGCAAGGCAGCTGAGCTGCTCAGCCCTGCCTGTCCTGGGCAGCACGGACCCCAGGCTGGGTGTGACATTCCCGATGGCTGGCATGCAGCCATAGGGCTGTGCTCCCCTGGAGGCAGCCTGGGAGGGTGAGACCCTCACGGCCAGCTAGCACTGGCAGCTCCTTCCTGCCCTGTTTTTCCTTCGGGGCAATGTTCCCTTGGGCTGGCGTTGGTATCTGGAGACCTCGCTCATGTGAGATGGCGTGGGTGACAAGCAGGGCTTTGTTCACCCTGTGCTGCAGCGTGGGACAACAGCCCTGCTCTCCTCCTGGTGCCCCTGGCCGTGCTGTGGTGTGCTGAGCCTCCCTGCCCAGAGGTGCTCACAGTGCCCGGCAGCTCACAGGGTGCTGTAGATATGGGGCTGCCCCACAGAGCCAGGACAAGGCAGCCTTGTGGCTAGAGTGCACATCCATGCTTTAGATGCTCTGGATCCTCCCTTGCTTTGCTCCTGCATGGCTCCTGCTCCCTTCCTCTGCTCCTTGCAAGCTGAAAGCCAGAGGATGGGCTGAGCCACAGCCTGAGAGGTTTTTGTCACCAAATAGAGTAAGCAGAGTCAGCCTGAGTGCTATCTACAATAAAATCAAAGTTAGCTCTTCACCCCAAAACACTCTCCCAACCTCTCCTCAGCACCCAGACTTGGTCCTCTCCTCCCAGGACGCTGATGACCAACCAGGTCACCCTATCACTTCCTCCATGGCCTCTCCTTGCCAGGAGCAGCTCTGCAGAACAGCCATGCCCAAGGATGCTCATGTGCCTTACTGGCCCCAAGCAGCCTCACCTGGGACCCTCATCCACACAGCCCTGTGCCTTCATTTACGCCCAGCCCTGGACTTACCCCTGCCCCTGCTTGCACTCTGCTGCTCAGTCCCTGTGAGCTGCACCCCAGGAATGCCCAAATACCATGGAAGTGCAAGCAGCCTCAGGCTTTTGCTTCAGGGAGTTACAGCTGGACATGCTGCTACAAACATCCCACGGAGCTGGGTCTGTGCTCCTCTGCCTTGCTGCTGCAGTCCATTTCGGGACCCGTTCACCTCCCTCTGTGTTCCTCAGGGACAGCTGGGGCCAGTCCTAGCTGTAGGTGCGCACACCCCTAAACCCCAACCCAGCCTTGTTACTGCTTCTCTCTGCCTGCATTGCCTCCAAAACCGGCTCCCCTGGTGGAGATGTGGGTCCTGGTGCGAGGGAGCAGGGACAGAGGGAAGGGTTTCCCCCTTCCACCTGCCCAGGCAGCTTGGAAAAGTGAACTAAACTCCCTCAATAATGCCTCTGAGCCTATTAGCATTGCAGGCTGTGTGTATGATTTGGAAGGCGTTGTGGGAAAAATATTTCTGCATAGATTTCCCATTGTGCCGCTCGGAGCGGTGGTCAGCGGGGGGAGGGCCAGGGCGCTCCCAAAAGGGATTTAAGGGGAGAGTGTAAGGGGGGCTTGCCTGGTGCTCGTCGTCCCCACCAGCTCGCCGCTGGAGCAGTTTGCCCACGGGATGGCCGGGGTGAGTAGTTTGTTTGCAGGAGAAGGGAAAATCACCGGGGCGCGGTGCCCTGGGCGGGACTGGGGTTGTGCAGCGGGTGGGTGCTGCTGGGGGGGCGGAGGGCGGCGGCTCCTCACCCCCAGGGGACAGCATTCGTCCCCCAGATTGGAGCTCCCTGTGCCACGAGGAGAACCTCATCCTGCGGGTCACGGTGCTGGGTGGGGCTGTCCCTGTCCCCTTCAGCTCCACGCCACAGCAGGGATCGCATGTCCCCTGTGCCACAGGGATGTGCCACTGGACAGGGTTTCCAGCCAGCTCCTGGCCGTGTAAGTAGCAGGTTGTGGAGTTTGGAGTGTGTGGCACGGCTTTTGGTTTGCTGTGGGGTAACCTGGAGGTCCGGGCAGTGGCATGGGATGTGAAGGCAGGTTCTCCAGTCCTGGAGCTCCTGGGAAAGGATGCAGGATGGGGGAAGGCACACAAATCCCAGGCATGCCATACCAAGCAGCCCCTTCCCCCAAGCACAGATGTCACACAGTCTGGGGTTTCTGACATCCCCACTGGTGCCCCAGCAAGCCACAGCATCACTGCACAGGGGGATCCAGTGTCCACCTGAGCTGTGCCACTGACCCACAGTTACAGGTGCTGTGGGAGCATCTCCAGCTGAGCAGGTGGGTCCTTCCTGGTGCACTTCAAGGCAACTTCCAGGAGCAGAGCATCTCCCATCCCTCCTTCTCTGGCATGGTTTCTGCATTTCAAATAGTTTCAGTGCCAAAGCTGGGATAATCCTGGCTGTGTATCCCTGCTGGGGAGGCTGCTGGAGCAACAGGACTTTCTGAGCTGTCAGGGGGACAGGCAAGTGTCCTTGTCCTCTCTCAAAAATTGGACAGAGCCAAACAAACCTCAAAATCATGCATTGCTCCAAGATGGGTTGTTTCTGGCAGAGACAGACCAGGCAGCACCCAGCGAGTGCAGAAGCTCTGTGTGAATGGTGGGAGCTGCCAGCAAACCATTGAGGCTGGGTTTGTGTCACATCCCCAGGGTGGTCAGTGCCCGTGGGGCAGCAGTGCCCTCACGCCCGCTGCTTTCCTCTCCCGCAGATGCCGTGCTGGGGCCACCTACGCTCCGTGCCGAAGCTGCTTTCCCGCAGGAAACGAGTCCCAGCCAGCTCAGAGGGCTCCAGCCTCTGCCGCTGTCTCTCCACCGTGGATCTGGTTGCCTTGGGAGTGGGCAGCACGCTGGGGGCTGGTGTCTACGTCCTGGCAGGGGAGGTGGCCAAGACCAGCTCTGGCCCGAGCATCGTCCTTTCTTTCCTGATTGCAGCTGTGGTGTCTGCCCTGGCAGGGCTGTGCTACGCCGAGTTTGGAGCCCGTGTGCCCCTGGCTGGCTCTGCCTATCTCTACAGCTACGTGACACTGGGCGAGCTCTGGGCCTTCCTGGCTGGGTGGAACCTGCTGCTGTCCTACGTCATCGGTACAAGGCCCTCTCGATCCCTCCCACCACTGCACTGGTGGCTTTGCTGGTTGTCCTTTGAGACCCCCCCGGACCACCAGAACACAGCCATCACCTCTCCCCAGGTACTGCCAGCGTTGCCCGGGCCTGGAGCGCTACCTTTGACCAGCTCCTCGGCAAGAAGATGGGGAGGTTTTTGGGTGCTCACGCAGCCATGAGCTCTGTGGGGCTGGCAGAGCACCCAGATGCCTTTGCCGCTGGCCTGGTGGTCCTGCTGGCAGGTAGGTGCCTCCCACTCTGCCACCCTCCATCAGATATGATGAGCTCCTCACCCCACCGTGGGCTCTTTAGGATGGTGCTGACCCCATCTGAGGCTTTGCTATTTCCCTGAACGAAGAATGGGGAATAGAATGGGAATCTGGGGAAATCTGCAAGTTGTCCTGAATTTACCACTGCCCCCCTTTTCCACCCTCTCCAGTAATGTGTACCCCATCATCATCCAGGGAGCTTATCCAGTTTTGATTTTTTATTCTCCAGGGCTTCTTTCCTTTGGAGTGAAGGAGTCCGCCATGGTCAACAAAGCCTTCACAGCTCTCAACGTGCTCGTCCTGCTCTTTGTCACAGTGAGCGGCTTCATCAAAGGTGACACAAGCAACTGGAAGCTCAAGGAAGATGACCTGCCACGGGCAGCTGCCCACAAGGCTGAGTATGAGGGGCTTCATTCTCCCCGCGCTGCCTTCAGAGTGGGATAGGGAGTCAGCCCCCCAGTGCTTTATCCCAGGAAATCTCCCTTTCTCCATTTCTGCCTGTTGGCAATGTGTCAAAGAGCCAAAGTCCTAAGCCCTGCTGGGTTGATGCTGAGGGTTGAGCAGGCTGGATGGACTGTTCAGCCTGACCCCATCCTGGGATCCCATTCCACTGACCCCCTGCACTGCCTGACTCTTCCTCCTCCTCCCAGGAACCAGTCCATGGCTGACAACGTGACCAGTGCCTTTGGGGTGGGAGGCTTCATGCCCTATGGTTTCACTGGGACCTTGGCTGGAGCCTCTGCCTGTTTCTATGCCTTTGTTGGGTTCGACTGCATCGCTACCACAGGTGAGTGAGGTGGGGGTGCTGCTGGTGGGACCATCCCCTGCAGGCTGGGGGGCTGTGGCAGTGACTGTCCCCGCAGCCCCAGGAGCTGGTGTAAGGCTGGGAGATGGGCACATTCCCAGCTCTGTGCTGCAGCCACCCTCTCCTGCCCGTCCTGAGAGCCCACATGGAATGTCTGGGCTAATCCTGAAGCAGAGACATTCTCTATGCCAATATCCCTGGGGCCTAGGAGGTCTAGTGGTCCTTGCTAGAAGGTCCCTGTGTCCTCTCTTGGGGGGATATAGGATCTGCTCTCCAGCCTGAGCTGGGCTCTTAGAATGCCATGCACATTAAATGAGCCTCTGTTCCTACAGCTGAGCTTGTCCTCCCCAGGGGAAGAAGTGAGGGACCCGCAGAGATCCATCCCCATGGCCATCATCCTCTCCCTCCTCATCTGCTTCCTGGCGTACTCTGGGGTGTCTGCTGCCCTCACCCTGATGATGCCCTACTACCTCCTAGACACCATGAGCCCACTGCCACTGGCTTTTGAGTACATTGGCTGGAGCAGTGCAAAGTACGCCGTGGCTGCGGGGTCACTGTGTGCCCTGACCACCAGGTGAGGGGTGTCCTCTGATGGTGGTTTTGTGGTTCAGAGCAAGGTACTGGAGCTGTAACACATCCAGGAGATAGCCCCAGCCCCTTCCTCCTGAATTCCTCCTTGCCTTTCCTGCTTGGCCAAAATCCCTTCCACATAAACCCCGTTCCCACCCTGGCCCTTCCCCATCAGGGAGAGCAGCCAAACCCCTCGGTGTGACACTGGAGGAAGTGGTCAGGTGACATCGTGTCCACAAGAGTGGGCTGGGGTGTTCTGGCATGCACAGGGCTCCTGGTGACTGCAGACATTTCTTCCCTGATAATGTCCCTTATCTGATGGTGAGGAAGGTGATGGTCTCGTCAGAATGGTCTTGAGAAGGTTATGGGACATACAGATGAACGGGAGTTCCCTTGGAAGCAAAAGGCAGGATGACAGCCCCTGGATTCCTGCCCTCTTCTCCCCCATCTCCTCCCCTCTCTCGTGCAGCCTCCTGGGCTCCATGTTCCCCATGCCACGGATCCTGTATGCAATGGCTCAAGATGGGCTCCTCTTCAAACCTCTGGCCAAAGTTAGTCGCCGTCAGTGCCCGGTGGTGGCAACGCTGGTGTCTGGGGCAGTGGCAGGTGGGTGAGTGCTTGGGTTACCCTTAACTGGGAGCAGGGCTTGGTGCGTGTCCTCTTTCCCTCTCGCTTGCCTGCAGCTGTCTGATCAGTCTCTCCACCCAGAGACAGATCTCCTCGTGGTGGGCAGGACCCTTTGGCCTCGATGGTGTCCCAGACACTGGTTCAGCCTCCCTGCACTGCCAGGCAGGAGGGGACAGGATGCTTTGTACCAGTGACTGAAGCATCACCAGTTCATCGAGGTTCTGTTGCAGTGGGTGTCAGGGGGACACGGGGAGGTCAGGACAGCATGGCTGAGGTGGGCACAGCAGCACTGCCAGCTCTGCTGGGAGGCTGAAAGGGCTTCTCTCCCCACAGCTCTCCTGGCCCTTCTCTTCGACCTGAAAGCCCTTGTTGACACCATGTCCATTGGCACACTGCTGGCCTACTCGATGGTGGCTGGCTGTGTGCTGCTGCTCAGGTGAGACTGCTGGGACAGGGCTCACCCGGCTTCTGGTGTGGGCCGTGCCTGGGACAGGGCTCTGGCCTGGGTGCACTGCAGGTACAGGTTTATGTGCACTGACATCCAGTGTCTGCTCCTCAGGTATCGGCCTGAACCCAGCACCTGGGACCCTCCTGCGGGGAAGGTCCCAGCTGTGCAGCTCTGGTGGGACCACCTGGTCCGGCCGCCCCCCCATCCCACCCGTCGCTCCTCTGCTGTGGTGGTCTGGGCTCTGACAGCTGTAGGTGTGTCTGGGAGTGATGGATGGGCTCTGCAGGGAGCTGGCATGGGGGGACCCGTGGGGGACATCCCTGCTGTAGCAAGGGCTGGCAGGTTCCTGCCCGATGAAAACCAGCCAGCAGCAGATGCAGGGGCTGCCCGGCCCCTTCCTGCCCTCACCCCACTGCCACGCAGCTGGCTGCCCCAGCAGGACCTCAGGAAACCTCCCGCTCCCTCTGCTTCCCAGACTGGAGAGAAAAGCTAAACCCACCATGAGAAGCCACCCAGCTGTCCCCTGGTTGTCCTTTGTCCCACCGTGGCAGCCTGGGAGAGGGATGGGCGCAGCCCAGGGGAGCTGCCCTGACACTGTGGTCCCTCTGCAGCTGCCCTGGCCTGTGCCCTGAGCTGGGTGAGCGCTGCTGGGCTGCCCTGCCTGCGGGCTGGGCGTGCCTGGTGCATCACAGCTCTGGCCCTGCCTCTCCTGGGGATCCTGGTGGCAGCTCTTCTCATCTGGAGGCAGCCTCAGAGCCGGGACAAAGCATCCTTCACGGTGAGCACCCAGCCCAGCCCGCGGGACATGCCCGGGGAGAAGCACCTGGGGCACTGAGAGCAGGCAAGTGCTGCAGCCCTGTGGGGAAATGGTGCCACTGAGGGGTGATCCCTCAGCTTTAGGGCAGGCACATCTTTGCTGCACCCACATTAATAAGGTACTGCTGGAGGCAGCATGTAGCTCATGGGGTTTTCCACAGGGACCAGGAGGGTTCTTCCCCCCATGACCATGACCTGAGGGCTGAAGGGGCATCTCCCAGCTGAGCCCAGCACCTGCTGGGGAATCAGAGCTGCTCTTCAGTAAAAAGATACCTGGCCTTAACACCCTGGCTTAGTTTTGTGAGTGCTTTGTTGCCTCCCACCTCAAATCCTGCAGTACCTCATGCCCCAGTGCAGGACCTGTCAACCAAAACTCCCTCCACAAGCATCGCTCTCCAGCACGGGCTGCAGTCCCAGCTTGGATCTCTGAGCCTCACAGCCGGGCTGGGCTTCCCCTTGCCTGTGGGCAACTGGCCAAAGCAGCCAAGAGCTGAATTTAGCTGTGGAATTTACCTTTGTGCCCCCTGCAGGTTCCCTGCCTGCCCTTCCTGCCTGTCCTCAGCGTCTCCATCAACACTGCGCTGATGGGCCGGCTCAGCGCGGCCGCCTGGCTGCGGTACCTGCTCTGGATGGCTGTGGGTAAGCACGGCCGCTCACGAGGTCCCAGAGCTGGCACCAGCCCCTCTGGGTGCAGCTCTGGTGGTTTGAGAGCCGGTGGCACTAATGCTGCTCGGAAAGGTGGTGGGGAGGGAGGCGATGCTGACCTTTGGTGTCCAGAGGTGGTGGGAGCACAGTGTCCTCTGATATGCGGCCCAGAGGAAGGGGCGAGCACTTGGTGGTTGGGAGGGGAAGGAAGAGAAACACTCCATACACCTCCTAATCTGCCCTTTCCCAGGTTTGCTCATTTGCTTTGGCTATGGGATCTGGCACAGCACTGAGAGCCACCGGCCCGAAGGGACAGGCCCCCGGGAGCTGCCAGGAAGCAGAGCCAAGGAGGTGGCCCTGGAGCCCTGCGGGGCTGCCCTGTGCCCATCTGCTCCGGGGCAGTAAAAGGAGATGGCTCATCCCTGAGTGCTCCCTCCATCCTGTGCCCAGGGGACAAGGAAGTCCCTTGGGCTGTGGGTCTTGTCCCACAGAGGGGGCCTGCCCTGCCAGTGCTTCCCTGCGTCTGGTGAACTTCCCTGAGCAACCCGAATCCTCACAGCGAGCCCCTGCAGAAGGAGTTCTGTTTGGAGAGGATAAAGCACACAAATGTTTTTGCTGCTGTTATTGGGCTGTGGTTTTGGTTTTTTTCCTTTGAAACCTTTCCCTGCAGCCCCCCACAGCCCTCTTTGCCCTTGCCCACTCTGGTCCCTCAGCTGCTCACAATGGGGCGGAGGCTTCTCCTGGCTGCCCTGACCCTCCATTTTGCCTGGGCACACAGCCTGAGCTGACCTATCATTCCCCCCATGGCTGCCAAAGTACTGCCTGCTCCAGGCTTTTCCCTCCTTACCATGGGCAAGTCCTTTTCTGCACTCATTTATTCCTCCTCCTCAGTTCCCAGTGTCCCCTTTCCCAGAGCCGAGCACATTCCTCCAAGTCCCACGCAGGATCTGCCTTTGGGGCAGTGGGACATGGTACCAGGTGTCCAGAGCAGGATGCCAGACCACACTAGTCTCATATCCCTTGGTCCAGAAATCCTGATCTCTTCAGCCACAACCAGGTGGGATTTGCTGGGGCATCCCCTGCTTTGGTGCTGCAGCACCCGAGGGGTGCAGGGATGATATGAGGAGCAGAGGGTGCCCTGGGAGGACATGTTTCTGACACAACAGGCGGTGTGTGGGTAAGAGCTGGACCCCACATCCACGTTGCCTTCCTGGATGCCCGTTCAGCTGCTCTGATCCTGATAAGGGTCAGCACAAAGGACGGAAGTGGCTGTTGCAGTGGCTCTGATGCCTTGGCAAGGCTGGGAGGGTCTGGGTCTGCCCTGTGCTGGGAGCCCATAGAAATGAATGAAAAGAGGGAAGGAACAGAAAATGGGGATTGGCCTTAAGGGCCTCATCTGGAGCTTCCTTGTTGGGTCTTTGTGGTGCCTGCTCCCACCCTTCCCCTTCTTCCCACTGTGTGGGGTGTGGACACACAGCCCCTCTCCGGGATGTTCCTGGTCCATTCCCCCAGACCACTGCCATGGGATTCCTGAGGCTGCTGCTTCTTACACATTTGTAATCGTTGCAGCCAGCAGCACGCTGTCTGGTGCACACACACACACGCACACAGACACACACGCACACAAACACACACACACACACACACACATGTACAGCCCTGGGGAGGGGACAGGCCTGTGACAGCTCCGGAGCAGTGACTCCCACCACACCCAGGGGAAAGTGCTTGTGTGCATCCAGCCCTGACCCACAGCCATGCTGGCAGCATCTTCCTCGATGGGGATGCACTGGCTCAAGCAGAGGGATGTGACCTGCCAAAGCCTGATACCCCCTGGGAGGATGCTCTGCTCCCTGAATGTGGAGCTCCGCCCTCTGTCCAGCTTTTAGGGGAGAAGATGGGACTGATGGTGCTGCTGATGGGCACTGGGGACAAGGAGGGCTTGGGGTCTTTGTGGCAGTGAGCTGGGACATGCCTGGGCTGCAGGAGCAGTACCTGGGAGACAATCTGCTGAAGGAGGAGGAGGTGATGGGAATAGGAGGGCATGGGTGGGAGCCCTGCCTGGTGAGGTTAACACCGTGACCCCAGTGCCCTCCTCATCGTCCCAGTGCTTGTCCCCATCCTGTCCTAGTGGCCTCGTCGTCGTCCTCACGCCCTGGGCAGCACTTGTGCTGTTTATACTCAGAGCCAAGGGCTGGGTCAGATCCAGCCCAATGCAAGTCTGTCCTGGCTGATCCCTTTCACCCCCAGACAGCCCCTCACCAGAGGAAGGGGTGCAGGGACTGCGTGGGTGGGTGCCCAGGGTCCCGCTGCAGCCCCACGCGGGCTGGGGAAATGCAGGCATGAGTGTCCCGTGAACTGCTCCATCGCTCTGGTCCGTGCTCGGCCAGCCCGGAGTCCTGCCCCGGCCGGGGGGCACTTGTGAGAGCAGCCCCGGGCTCACAGGGCCGGGGGGGAGCCCCGGCAGTGCCCCGGCAGCCGTCGGTGCTACGTGGCGATGAGGGGCACCTCGCCGGCAGCCACGGGGAAGGGGCTGCCGTCCCCCGCGTTGAGCACACGGTACAGCAGCTCCTCCTTCTCCCGACGAGCCTGGTCCCGCAGCTGCGCCTCCTTCTCCAGCGCCCCGCGGGCGGCCTGGAGCTCCTCGGACAGCTGCCTGCGGGCAGAGGGCACGGGCTGCCGGGGCCGCCGGGCATCGTGCCCGCCAGCCCCTCTGCTCCCCGCAAGGCAGCCCGTGGCACCACAGGCTGCGCGGTGTTCCCGCACTGCCACTTGTGTCCCCATCGGAGATGCCACCTGTGCACCGGGTGGGTGGGACCAGCCCTTACCTCGCCATGACCAAGTGGTTCTGGGTGCGAACTTGCAGGTCCTCGTTCTCCTGCTGGAGAGTTTTCACCTTCTCCTCCAGCAGAAGGTTCCTCTCCTCCTGGAAGGGGGGCATGAGGGTGAGAAGGGGGCTGGGAAGCATCTCTGAACCCCCTGCCACCCCATTTTGGGTGAAATGCTGGCGTGGTGGCATTGCCCTGCATCCCCTCCCCATGCCAACAGAGGAAACGGGCTCCATCCACCTTCACTCCAGCTGCAGCTTCTGGGCAGAATTTAGGTGGGTAGAAGAGCTCAAAAGAGGAAAAGCCCACCTGTGACCCCCTCTTTCAACCCACCACAGTCTCCAGGTGCAGCAGCTTCTTGTCCAGGCTGTGGATGTGCTCGTTCTTCATCTCGATGACGAAGTGCAGGCTCTCCAGCTCCTGCTCCCAGAAAGGGCTGGGGCTCCCGTGCTCCTGCAGGGCCATCACTTGTGTTCAAGGGACCTCAATGCCTCCCTGGGAGCCTCCCAGGCTTTGCTCCCCTCTTCAGCTGTCCTGTGCTCCCCCCTGGTTCCAGCCCCACCCTGCCAGGGCCCATCAGAGAAGCCCCGTGGCTTTGGGTCAGCACCTCACAGCAGGTTCCCTCCCTGACACCCGTCCCTGCACCTGGATGTGCTTCTTGTAGTCTGTCCTTAAGAGTGACTCCTCCACCCGCTTCATCCTGTCCTGGAAGGATTTCAGCTGGGAATTCAGTGCCTGAATTGTCTCCTAGGAGAACCAGGGAAAAAGCAGAATAAGAGGTGTCTGGGATTTCTTTCCTGGGCCCCAGGTGTCTGGGGCCTGGGAACTGCTGGGCTGTGGTATGCAAAAATCCCCAGGGCTGGAGGAGCTGGCGTGGTCCTTGAGAACACCAGGAACTGAGGTGGCCACTGAGGAAAGTGGGGCACCTTGGCAGAACCAGCAGATGGTCGTCAAGCCCTCCACAAGCTCCCCCTCCCCAGGGATTTCTCCGCAGGTACCTGTAAGGCCGCTTCAGACCTGTAGTGGGACTCTGCCAGCAGCAGCTTCTCCTGCTCATGTGCTCTCTGGAGCTCTGTAGGGGGACATGAGCTGAGTGCCACCAGTGTGGGGACGTTAGGGCAGCAGGCCCCACCTGAGCCCCACAGTGCTGGAGAGCAGGGGACAGCATCACCGTGACCCCACTGGCAGCCAAAGGGACACTGGCAGTGCCAGGGGAGAGGGGAGGGGGGCTGCAGGGAGCCCTGCTGCCCCAGCACGCACCTTGCAGGGTTTCTGTGTGCTCTCTCCTCAGGGCATCAAGCTGTTCCTTCAGCTCCAGCTCTTTTCCCTTTTCCACCTGGGAAGCAGTCGGATGAGAAATCCCAGTGTAAGGGATGCAGAGCTTCACTGCTTTGGGCTTCCTCACCCTTTCCTAGACCTGTCCTCCCAAAAATGGGAGAGCCCCACCCAGCACGTGGCAGGTCTGTGATCACTGCCTGGGAAGTCCTGGCTGGTGACACTCTCCATGCCCAGCTGCTGCCTCCAGCAGGACCAGCCTTTCCAACTGACCTGGATCTCAGTGTCCTGGGAGATGCTCGCAGTGCCTGCCTGGCCAGCACCCTGCAGCTGCTTCTCCTCCTGGCCATGGAGGAATCTCGCACTATCCGTCCACTCTGGCAGGGCTGCCTTCTCCTCATCCTCAGGAAGCAGGGAGGCATTGGCTGCAAGACAAACACAGCTGAAACAGCACTGGCTGCCTGCCGCTGTCTGGGCTGCCTGCACATCCTGGGCAGCTGAACCTGCCAGTGTGATGGGCCGGGTTCAGCCCTGCCCTCTTCCCACTGGAGAAATACCTCCCTCCATCTCAGTGGTCCAAACTAGCACTAATTGGGATGGTGCTGGCAGGCTCAGAGAGGACACAGAGCTTGTCAGGTCTCCTGTTCTGGGGATGACCTGTCTGACTAAGAGGATGGGATGCCATTGGCTCTAGGATGCCATTGACCCATCATCTCTGGGAAGCCACTGTCTCTGGAATGCCCTCTTTGCCCTCCTGCACCAGCATGCCCCTACATCATCCTCATCCTCCCTGGTGCCATGCTGGCGTCTGTCCACTGCTTCCTTAATATCATTCTGAGAAACCAAAGAGGGGGAAGAACATACTGTTTTCTCACCGTTCTCTGTCTTCAAGGCCGAGAGCTCCTGGGAAGCTGGGCCCCTCTGCTGCTGGGTTTTTAGCTGTCTCTGGCAGAGAGAGAGGGGGCTGGAGCAGGGGGGAACAGAGAGGGGCAGCTGGCTGCAGGCAGAGAACACCCTGCACTGAGCCTGCATCAGCTCTGCTAGAACACAGGTCCTTGGGCAGCAGTGGTCCCTCCCCAGTCCCCTGCCCTCTCCCAACTCTGAGCACCCATGGGTGTGCATGTGCTGCCCATCAGGTGACCTTAAGCTCACGCCACCTCCCTGCATCCCAGACACTTCACCATGTAGCATTCAGCTGGAAAACCCGGGGGATGCTCACAACATCCCTGCGACAAGGTGCTGGTGCAAAATAGGCTCCAGTAGCAAAACATTTGGTGGGGGAGAGCAGGCAGCACTTGGCAGGGCTCCACCTTCATCACTCCCTTCCACCCTCCTCCTGTCCTGGGATGCTCAGGTCAGCCTGGTCCCTGGCACCTTGCAGCCCCCCAAACACACACCTCTGCCAGGGCCTTACACAGCTAGGCTTTGACACAGCTGGAGCAGGAGCGAGAAATGAAAAATAACCATAAATCAGAGGCGATACAGCCCCTGTGCAGGGCTGGCAGCAGGCGAGAGCTGGCGGCGGCCAAGCAATGACCTCAGGAGCGCAGGAATGCGCTGCACAGCCCCGCACTCCCGCACGCTCCCACTGCTGCCACGGGGCTGAGATAACCCAGAGCCGGGAGCTGCCTCCAGCAACACAGCTCCGTGGGATGCCTTCCAGCCCTGCATGGGTTTAATTTAGGCACTTGGAGGGGAGGAAAAAAAAAAAAAGGAGTGAATGTATTTTTATCAGTTGCTGAAAGATAGAAGCAAAGCTCGCAGGCTCTCACAGCTTGGCCTCGCTAGCGCAGGGCAAATCTGGTCCCTGATGCCCATCACTGAGTTGTGTTTCTGGGCAGGGCATAGCTGCACCAGGGACGAGAAAATTCACCTGCAGACACGCTGCTGCTCCCTAGCCCCCGGCAGAGCTGCCCCTAAAAAGCCGATCCCTAAGGAAAGCAGCCGTGCTGCCTGCGGGGAGCCGGGGATCCGCTGTGCCGGCTGCTCCCCGGCTCGGCCCCGCGCACGGTGGCGCGGCCAAATACAGCCCGGATTAGGGAGCCTGGCTTGGGAAAAAAAGCAAGGGAAAGCAAACAGGCGTCTCTGTCTCCGCCTCCCCTGCAGCCCCCCTTCTGGAGCTGGAGGGAGGTGCAGTTCCACAGCGCAGGAGAACTCCAAGCCTCTGGGAAGCCACGGCTTTATCTTCCCTTCTATGGCATGAGCAGCCGCGGCGTTGAACGTGCCCCAGGCGAGGGGGCGAGGAGGCATCCGGCAGTCAGAGTTCACAGGGCTGGTTCTCCTGGTCCGTACAGCTCACCCTGAAAGCGTGGGGTACCCTGGGATGCTGCTGAACCCTGGCACGCCTGACTGCAGAGGGTCCCCCGGGGTCCCTGCCTGTCCCCTGACACATTTCATGCCGGTGTGCATCTCCCTGGTGTTTAACGTACCCATGTCCTGTAACGGGTTTTGAAGTCCGGGGATGGGGGGTAAGGGGAGAGATGAATGAGAGTGGAGGCTCTGCAATCCTGAGGGCATCACAGGAGTCCCAAAAGGCTTCCTCCCCTCACCCCACACCTCACTCCCCCCCGCCCCCTACTTTTTTTTCCACTGCAAAAAAGCAAAGACTGTGTAGGAGGACCCTCCTGACATAGGAAGGTGACACAGACCTCAAGGGGTTTGGATGATCTCAGCAGATCTGAGAGCAGGATGCTATCACCACCTCCAGGAGGGACCCCAAACCCCCAAATCAAACCACCTCTACTGCATGTGTTCTGCTCACTGGCAAAAGTGATGCCCAAGGACAGAGAGGCAAGGGCTGGTCATCTCCATAGCACAGGCTATGTCCCCAGCATGGGCCCAGAGAATTGTCACCTCTCCCATACACCCCAAATCCAGCAGGATGGGGCCTCAGAGCCCCTCAGCCTCTAGAGGAAGATGGCTTGAGACACCTGCACTGAACTCAGAAATAGTTGAAGCGAGCAACAGGTTCACCAGCATCAACAGAGATACTTGCCCTGAGGCTATGAGTGAGGCACCTTCCTACCTCTAGGAGCAATTAAAAGCGTCAAGAGCTAATTTTAGTCATAAGCACTCAATTGTCCTTGGGGATAAAAACTCCACCTCCGAGGTAAAAAGCAAAATTTGGCTGAAAGCTCTGAAATATGGAGGGACTTTCCACTGCCACTTCCAGAGCAGCTTTCTGGCACCCCGTGCCTCTGGTATCGCCTGGCGCATTTTGGAGAGCTGGAAAATCATCCTGGAATCTACTGTGTGTGTGTGGAAGGAGCAGGTTGGGAATTGCTCCAGCTGGAACAGCTTTGGCCAGGGGGAGAAGCAGCCTGATACATCCTGCAGGTGGGGGCCATCCGCAGTGTAGCTTATCCTGTAAAGTCTTGGAAACCTCTGCCAGAAATACCTTCCAGCTATGAAAAAACCAAAAGTATCTACATTCTTAAAACTAAATATTTCTAATAGTCTGGAGCAGAACTGTTTATAGATGGATTAATAGGGATTTCCAACAGGACCTGAGTCATCTTTAAGGGTGCTGGGGCAGGGAGCACCAGTGCAGAGCAGCCGGCACAGTGTGGGCAGCCGAGGTGGCTGCAGCCTCTGCTTCAGCTCTTAGCGTGAGGTGGGGTTTTGGACTGTATTTTTCTTCCTCTTTTCCTGTTTAACAAGTACATTAAGCAATTCAACCATGCAACCTAGCAAAGGAAATCACAAAGAGGCAGGAAATGAGTATTTAAATCCTGACTCTGCTCCTGGGGAGGAGGTTTTGCTTTGCGGCTGTGGAAAAGGGGGCCAGGATTTGGTCCATGACCGTAACACCTCCCAGGACCTGCAGCAGATGCTCAGTGCTGCCAGAGCAGTGCTGGCACAGGTCTGTGGGACCTGTCCTTAACCCTGCTGCTGTCTTTCCTCCAGTGATGGTGATGGTTGTGTTAGGAGGTGATTATCACCTCTCCTACAGTCAGATCTGTGCCGCAGACCGTAGGCAAACACTTCACACTGTTGACAGCCCCGAGTTTTGCATTCTGACCCTTCCCTGACTCCTGGTGCTACGTACAGTTCCTAGCTCTTCAAAATAAATTCACCCCAGCCCTGGAAGGCGGCCAAGCCTCAGCCCTGATCTTTTGGGAAGGCAGCTTGACCTCTCTCATGCCAGGAGCGTGACCAAAGCGTGAGTTGTGACCGTGAGTGGCCGAACACGGGTGGGTGAAGCTGAAGGGGAAGGAAACCCCAGGGACAGCGCCCGCAGCACAGGGCTGGGTTCTCTCTGTGCCTCCCTTATCACCCCGCTGCCCGCAGACTGGTGCCAGGGAAGGATGAGGCTGCCAAGGCGCCTCCCCTGGGGCACACAGCGGCTCCTGGTGTGTCATCCACCCACCAGATCCAGCCAGCACCAGCTCCTCAAGGTCACCTCAAACCTGGGACTGTCCTCAAAAGCCTCTGCAGCCCCCAGCCCCATTAGAGTCCCAAATCCCGTGACCTGCACGTGGCTTCTGGCTGGGCTTGCCCCTGGGGTTTGAAGTCTCCCCCAACCCCAAGCAACCCCAGGGGACCAACTCTGCAAGTCCACCCATCAGCACTGGGAGGTGAAGGTCTCCCATCCTGCCTTTTGGCACTCTGGACATGACAATGTGGGCAGGAATGGCCCCATGCCTGCCCTTATGCTTTTTAGCCATAATGGGGATTTTGGGTGCTACTTTCAGAATAAATTCCAGTCACAGCAGCAGGGCTGTTTTATGGGTTATGACTGTTGGTGGGCAGTGACACAGGGCTGAGCAGAGGAGCTCGAGAGCAGGCAAGTGCAGGAAGGGAAGTGTCTGCAGGCAAATGACAAATTTCCGTGTTTCGGTAAACGTGGGGCTCTCAGCACCTGTGGCCTCAGGGCTGCTGTTTCTTCCTGCCCTATGCCTGTTCTCTAGAGCTCTCAGAGTCACAAACCAGCCCAGAAGTGTCTGATCTTATGGCATAGCAACAGTGGGATTTTTTCCATGATGCGGAGAAGAGACCAAGCCTGCGAGTGCTGTAAATAAAGGCACTTGTTGGCTGCAGGGCTGTGTGAGCTCCGTGCCTGCTCCCCCTGCACATCCAGCAGTGGGTTCTGTGGTCCTGGGCAGCCTGACTCTCACAGCTGGATCTGCAAAGGGCCACCCGTTCCTGGGCCACGGCAGCACCACTGGGCCTTTCTGCCTCCCTCCTTCCCCTGCCACCCTCCAGCAATCACAACACCCAACGCCAGTAAGCACAGCACATCCGACAGCACAAACATCTCCCGAGGTCAGTGGTGCAGCACTGGGGCAGCATGAGCACATCAAATAATAACAACAGTAACAATAATGATGATAATAACAATCAGCAGATAATTTCAGACCTCGTGGAATAGCTCTTCAGTGCAGAGCAACGTGCTGAGATCTGAGGGGGACACAGAGTGCTGCCCTACAGGAGTGTTCCCCTACAGGAGTGATGCCTTCAGCACAAGGTGACACAACTTCTGGGATGAGAGAGGATACAGTGGGAGGCTGGCAGAGGTCTAGCTGGGGGAACCCATCCCTGTGTTCTATGGGACCAGCATTTCCAACAGACATTGTCACCCCAGATGCTGCACCCCCTTAATTACGGAATTCCTGTGATGTGGGGGTGAGCCTGGAGGGGTGCAGGAAGGTGCAAGACGATGCAGGAAGGCGGGTGGCTGCCAGCTCTCAATGTCCCCGCTGCCACCTCCCCCACCACAATGCCGGTGGGGTCCCACGCAGCCGGGGACATCCACACCGCCCGGCCCCACCGCTCCCCCGGACAGGGAGGAACCCACGCCGAGTGCCCCTAGCACCCCTCGTCCCCAGCAGCGCAAGCAGGATTCCCCGTAAACATCACCCCACGCGACCCCCAACTCCATCAAACCCCGACAGCCAGTACCCCCGGTCCCACGACAGCCCGACCCCTCGGGGTCCCGACCCCACGCGAACCCCGACCCCGAGCGAAGCCCAGCCCAAGCCCAGCCCAGCCCAGCCCAAAACCCCGCAGCCACTACCTCGGCACCGACGGGGCAGCAGCGCAGGGCGCTGCCGGTGCAGCCCATGGAGCCCCGGCGGGACGCGCTCAGCCGCGGGGCGCGGGGCGCGGCATCCCCCGGCGAGCGGCACCCGGCGGGACGAGACGGGACGGGACGGGATGAGCCGCCCCAGCTGGCAGGCAGAAAAGAATAATTAAAAAAAAATAATAAAAAAGTCCGGCAGCTGCTGACAGGCAGCGCCGGGAGAGGGTGCTCTGCACCCCCGAGCCGCGGGCAGGGCCCCCGGCCGCAGCCTGCCCGCCCCCGGGGCTGGCCCTGGGCCCCCTCCACCCCGGGGTGTCCCCGCCCTGGGCCGGGGTACTTCGGGAATGCTCCGTCCCAGGGGCCCCCTGCACTGAGGATGCTCCGTTCGGGGTGTGGGGTAAGGAGAGCAGGACCTCTGCTCTGGGGTGTCCTCTCCTGGGTGAGGAGAAAGGGGAGCAGGACCCCTGCGCCAGAGTTAGGGTGGGAGCAGGACCCCCAGCACCAGCTGATCAGGGGTCTTCCACTGCTGAACCCACCCCAGCCCCCTTAGGAGAAGGGATGAGAGTGAGAAAGCAGAATCCCTCTGGCTTTTGCCACCACTCCATCAAGTTTCAGCTTGTGTGTGGGTAGTTGAGGAAAAATGGTGAGTTTGGGGTGTTTTTCCTGGCAGGAACTCTGCTCTGGGGGTCGTTGTGCTGGCTGGAGAGGGCTTTCGGTGTGATCCATACTGCCTGAGGGACTGCATCCTGGCAACCCTTCTCCTGAGCATCCCAAACACCCCAAATCTGGGCCTGGAGCCAGGCTGCCCTTTTCCAGGAGGAAATCCTATGCTTTGGAAATGGGTCCTGAACACGTAGGGAAAGACATGGATTTGAAAGTGTCCCATCTGAAAACTAATGTGAGGAAAGGCAGGTTCTTCCAAATGTTTTGATTTTGACAATTTTTTTTAAATGCTTTTTTAAAATTACTTTTTTACACATTTCTGAATGACCACACATTTTGACCTGAAAACCCATTGGTGCTACCCAAAATTGCTGCAATAGCGGTGTTTGAACCTGGTCACGAGGCTGTGCCTGTATGGAAACATCGCAAGTTTTCGTCAACAAGTTTCTATTCTGACATTTTCCAAATATCCCCTGGGAGAAGTCCAAGCAGCCTGCGGCTCTGGGGATGCCAACACTTTGGCATTTCGCCTGGGCGGCGAGGGAGTGGAGGTGCCTGGTTGTCCTGTCACGTTCAACTTGGAGGTGTTTTTCTTGCCCTGGTAACCCTGGGACAGGGGAAATTGTGAAACACCTCTTGGATGGGAGGGTGGGGAAGGCGAGGGGCAGGCCCACGCTGCCCCAAGTCTCCTGGGGACTGGTGGGACCAGTTGCCTTCGTCCTCTTGGGTGGGTGCTGCTTAACCTGAGTGAAATTTTGTGAGTCACAGCAGCTTCTGGCATCAGCTTCCACTGCTCAGAAACCACCGAGAGCGTCTCAGTTCTTATCTCTCCCAGCACTTCAGAGTGGGGCAAGTCTCCTTCCCTGCATGAGAGTACGTATTTGGGCTGAGTAGATCGTTTGCGGGATAAAAAGCTCTGCCAGTGCAAGGTGCCGGTCTCCACCTCTCCAGGGTTAATTAAAAATCCCGGTCCAGACTTTAGAGACTGAAGGCCTACAGGGGCAAGCACAAAGCACATGTGGATTTCCAGGCTGAATTTGCATCGCTGGGGCCCTGGCTGCAGAGAAGCAACTGTGTGGGCAGCTGACGAAGATCCTGTCCAGCTGCCATCACGTCTCACTGGTGCACAAAGGTCCAGGAGTTTGCACATGTGCTTGTGGAAATTTCTGCTTTTAACTGTGGGGTGCCAAGGGGGTGCTCTGAGATGCCCCGTGCCACAAAGTGAGGCTCCAGGTAGGATTTCTTTTGATGGTGGTGCAGAAAAAACAGAATTTGGTCACATCAGGCTGAGGCATCGAGCCAGCAGAGCAGAACTGGGGCTCGAGGATGGGCCTGTGCAGCGAGGCCAGCTCCAGCCTCTGCTGCAGGCTCTGGTGTGACGACCCTGTGCTTCTAGAGATCGCTGACTTTTGGAGACAGCGCTGTACATTACATCCTTCCTTCAGCCTGTGGGTGCATCTGTGAGTCTGCCTGCCAAAAACCCTGCCTGTGCTACCCCAAAGGTCTCTTATTTTTGCTTGATTTTAGCAATTCCTCACTTTTTCCAATCTTTCCTGTGGAGACTGCATGGGACATGTGCCTGCCAGACAGGTCTTTCATCTCAGCCCTGCTTTATCCTCCTCTGCCCCAATACACTGAAAACTCGCTCCCTTTTGAGGGCAGCATTTAAACATCCAGAAACTGTAAAGCAGGGGCTTTCCATGGCATTGTGGGGGCAACCAGAGCACTCCGGGGATCTGGGGAGCACAGGGGCCTGGAGGCTGCATGTAGCAGCTGGAGACAACGGGGACTATGGCAGTGAGGGAATTTCTGCTGAGGCAAAGTCAGGAAAGCAGAGGTGGTGTGTGGTGGCCCCACCTGAAGCAGCTTCAGCTTGTTTCAAAGTTTGCCCTAACGTCTTTTTTTGGTGTTATCTTGATCTCTCCCCAGGCATGACAGCAGCTGGAGACATCTCCAGGGTTTTGTCTAGAAAAGTGAGACAAGGAGGCTTTATCACATGCTCGGCTGAATTGCCGTAAATGGGATAACAGCTGGAAAGTCGAGTTAATTTGTACCAATGGTCATTTAAAGTGTTTGCCAAAGCTTATGGATAAGAAAAGCATTTGTGCAAACTGTTTAAGTGTCTCTTGTGGCTCTCTCTCTCTCTGGTTCCAACTGGTAAGGACTGGGCACAACAGGATGGGTACAAGGCAGTGTCAGTGCCAGCCCTGCATGGTCTGTTTGCAGAGTGGTTCTGTGAGTGCAGATGGGGTCATTCCGTTTTGGTTTTTTGTGTTGTTGTTGTTTGTATATCTTATTTTCAGAAACCCAGTCTGGAAAAA
>VYXC01006019.1:1961513-1985964 GCA_013397175.1 Platysteira castanea | reverse complement strand
GGGGACCGGCGTGCGACAGGGGCCGGGGCGCTGTGGGTGGGGCTGTCAGCCGCCTGTCAGCCCGCGGCGTGCCCAGGGATACGGGGGGCGCGGTGGCCGCCATGCATGCGCGGGGTCCCGGCAGTGCCGCCGTCCCGCGCGGGTGCTCGGGGCAGCTTGGGCGCGCTGACAGGACTCGGGGTTCCAGGGCACCGCTGGCAGCCCCTGTGCATGGGCGGGTGCTGAGGGTCTGGGGGTCCTGGCCGTTGACATGGGTGCTGGGGGTCCCCGGGGTGCTGGAGGCTGACCTGGGTGTTCCGGGGAGTGCTTGCGATGCCCTGCATGAAGGCTGGCACCCCATGGGGATTCTCCGGGAGTGTGCGGGCGTGCCGTGCAGTGTAGGGGGCACAGCCCCCCAGGTGAGGTGCTGGTGAGGGTGCAGGATGCTGTGAGGCACTGGCGGGGTGCAGGGAGCCCCACGCTCTGCGAGCTTCAGCTGTGCTGCTGTGTGGGGGTGCAAGGGGAGCTGGGCAGCACAGCCTGGCTGGGGTGGGAGCTGTGGAGACTGGTGGGGTTTGTGCCCAGCGGGCTCTCTGTGGGGAGAAGCTGGGCTGTGGGGACCAGGCTGTGCTGTGAAACGTTGGAAAGGTGAATCTGGGGGTTCTCTGGAGCTATGGGAGCACTGGATAGCACAGGGATGAGAGGACTGATTCTGTCACTGGGAGGTGTCGGGCTGGCGTGGGCATGGTGGCCTGGGGAAGGGGTTTGTCCGTAGCTTCCCTACAGGCAGGGCAGGGGGATCTGGCAGTGCTGGCTCTCCCTTGTGTCACGCTGAGGTGGGTTATTACAAGCAGTACTTTGGAAATGAAGGATTCAACACGCATGATGGGAAGCAGCAGTGAGTTTTTCTGTGAAGCTCACTTTTCTGGAAGATTTCCTGATCTACACACAGCCCCAGCTCAGCTGGGGAAAGCTGTCAGGGTCAGCAGCAAGTCACATCTTCCTTTTGACTTCTGGCATGGGGCTGTCACTGTAAGGGACAAATTGCTGTCAATACCCTCACAGCTTTCCTAATAGGATGAAAATGCTCTTGTGTGTAGGTGGCAAAAAATGCACATAAAAGTGGCCAAGGAGTTGGGTTTTAAGTGGAAACCGAATGTGGATGTTCCCATCTTTGCTGTTTGCAATGACGAGGAAATGGCGTAGTGGGGTTTTGCTTTGAAGTGTTTGTTGTGTGGATGAGACAAGTTTTGCAGCTTTTTCTCGTTGGTTGCGGGAGAGTGGAGTGCTCGCTCTCTGCTGCTACGCAACCTTTAATCCAGACACAAGGCAGGCAAGTCACAAGGAGTGCATTTCCCTGGCTCTTCAAAGCTAAAAGCAGACGGGCCTGCTTGAAGGGGGAAAAAAAATCCCCAGGGAGTGATCAGGCAGAGTGATGTCACCATGTTGTGTTTATCTGGAAGACATTGCTGTGGGTGCTTTGGGTGCTGTGTGGGCCATCTTTGGGAAGGGTACCCATTCCCAACCCAGCCCTGCACCCCCTCTGCCCACTCTCCTTGCCCTCTGCCAGCCCATGGTGCTTGGTAGAGCCTCCCAGGTCTCTCTTCTGCCCCCTGGGCCCGTCACTGATGACAAATAGCTTCTAACGCTTTCCTTGTGTAAACTCCTGCTGCCGCTCTTCCCGGTCCCTGCCTCGCTGGATTGCCCTGCCTGCGGCGGAGCTGGTTCAGGACACGATTACGTGTCCCTGCTGCCAGGGAGGAGGCTGGTCAGGAGTGATGCATGTGCTGCCTTTGGCTCTGGAGTGCCTGCCTGCCTGCCAGCCAGCCTCACTGCTGCTCCAGAGCCTGGTATTCCATGGGACACACCGCTGCTTCCTGCTGCTGGTGTTGCCTGGTGCTGCAGGAAATACAGCACGGCTGTTGTGGCCTGGATAACTGCTCCGGAGCAGCTGGGATCTGGAGCATCCAGAGCTGAGGAAAAACCCTTGCTCCCTGCTACTCTTCTGATCGCCAGGACCCTCCCAGTGGTTGCAGCTCTTGGCTTGTTTTCCATGTAGCAGCCAGGTTTGCAGAGCAGTGCTCTGGGGGCGAAGCAGCACCCGAGTGGCCTGGGCTGAGCATTCCCTGCACAGCCAGATGTGTTGGTCTGTGCTGAGGCTGCATCTGGTGGGTGCTCGCATGACTTGGTGTGTGCACGAGGAGCTCTGGCAGGAAATGAGACAGTTTTTTGCAGTAGTGACATTCCTCTGCTGCTTCCTCTTGCTCCCAGTTCTCCACTGGTGCTGGGGAGTGAGATAAAGAGAACCAGGACTGCTGGGGTAGGGGTCGTGCCTGGGGTATGACAGCCCAGAGGAGCCGTGGGGCAGGGACTGGGTGCTCAGTCTGTGGTGTAAGAGCCTTACACATAATTTCCCTGCCTCTGGTGCTCCTTCCCAGTGGGTGTTTGGGATGCTGGGTGTGGCATGTGTGGGAATTGAACCAGCTGACTGTTTTCCAGACAAAGGCATGAGGTGTGTGTCCTTGATGAGGCTTGTGCCGGTGCTCCTGGCTTGCTGGACACTGCTGGAGTTTCTGCTGGAGCAAGAGCTCCAGGCTGTTCAGGTGCCTCATCCTGGGAAGCCCCTTTGTTCCACAGGGACCTGCTTGGCTGTGGAACCTTTAGGGCAGGTGTTTTGCTGTCAGCACATGGTCTGTGCTCCTCTCCGGTGGGAGTATAATAAATTTCTGTAAAAATTCTCTTTAATAAAAGTCTTCAATAAGGAAAAAAAAAAAAGGAAAAAAAGGAGAAGTTAGGAAACTTTCCCTTCCCTGGCAAGAGCAAGCTGTTCCCTTGCAGCACACTGTGTGCGAGTTAAAAGCAGTTACACTTTCCTGGCCCATCCAGTTGACAGCCCTAGTCCTGAGTGCCAGAGCAGGGGACACAGTGCCAGCATGTCCCCTCCTGCCCCTCTGCCTGTGGTGTCACACTCACCACCCTTAGAGCAGGGGTACGCAGCTCCCTTGTCTGACATGAAGTGGGTCACATCGCCTGCAGAATCCTGACCCCGTTCTCTCTGGGTGTGCCCAAAACATGGGTACGAGCCTGAAGGAAGAGCCGGTGGGAATGTGCCATGCACCTTTGACCTTAGGACATGCCAGCTCCGTGATTGCTTGGGCGGGAGCACGCGGCTGTATAAAAGCCCTGAGGGAGACCTTGCTCCGGCAGTGCGGGCCGGTCTCTCTGCACAATGGCTGACCCCAAGGAGCCTGAGAATGGGGCTGTTGAGCTGGGCACCCCTAATGCTGCTGCCCCCACAGGGACCATGTCCACCCGGCGCCTCCGCAGCGAGGACTACAATGACTACAGCTCCACGGATGTCTCGCCGGAGGGGAGCCCTCCTGAGGGCATGAATGGCTTCGCTCACCCTGAGTCCTACCAGCGCTTCGGGGAGACCAATGGGACAACGTGAGTGATGCTTCCCTCTTTCCTGAGCTGGTCCAGCACCGAGGAGAGTGGAGGAGGTCATTGTGGCTCTCTGCTGGTTGCTGGCTGTGGTGGAGTATAGTGGAGCTGTGGTTTCATGGGGAATTCTCCTGGGGGTGATGAGGGCAGAGCTGTGGTCCTGCATCTGTGGGGTGCTGACACCAAGCCAGCGGCTGCCCTAGTGTTGCTCTTTGCTCTCTGGTGAAGCTGGGCTTGCTGGCAGTGGGCAGTGATTGATTATTTTCCCAATATTTTCCCACTCTACCTTTGTTCAGTGGGGAGCTGTGGCAAGCAAAGAGCATGTCCAGATTCTGAGGGTACGTGGGCATGTTGCAGCCATGTTCTGGGGGTTTCCTTGCGCCCAGGTGTGCAGAGAATGCTGTCTTGGCATGACGAGAGACTCATGCCTTCAGCTCAGAGACTTCCCTGTGCAGCTCCTTGGTGCTGGGCTGTGATTATGCTGGGTTTTGTCAGGAAGTTGGTCTTGCAAATGCCCACCCAAAATCTGTTTGTTCAGTTTTTGCCTTCACACCTAGCTTGGTCCCAGCTGGCTGAGCTGGGTTCAGGGGACAGGATCATGACCTCCATGTGCATTCCCTGCAGCAGTTCAGAGCTGCTGTGGGCCCTCAACACGACAAACTGCGTATGGTCTGGGTGTGGGCACCTGCTGACAGTCCCGTCTGCTTCTGCTCTCCCTCAGGTGGTACCAGACCCTGATCCATCTGCTGAAGGGGAATATCGGGACGGGGCTGCTGGGGCTGCCCCTGGCTGTGAAGAATGCCGGCATCCTGGTAAGGCAGCTCAGCCCTGCTGTGCTGGAGCTTGTGGGGCAGAGTGACCCTGGGGCACTGCGCAGCTCACATGGCCAGTGTTGGGGTGGTTGGGGCTTGACTCCCTGCCCGATCACCTCTTGGTGTTTGGTGACTTGCGGATGTTTGCACCCCCAGCTCTGTGGCTTTGTTTTGCTGCTGAGACTGTTCCTGCTGCTACTGCATTGTTGCTGCCTGGTATGGGGGAGTTCAGTGTGTGAGCTGGACCTGTGGTTTCCTCTGCTGGGGTCAGGCAGGACGCTGTGTCCAGGCCATGACCTCTTCATCATCTGCATAACAGGGATGTGCAAGATAGTTTGGAAAACAATTCTGGAAGCGCTTTGCTACACCCAAACTGCCCCAACTTGCTTCTTTTGCATCATTCCTGCCAAGCTCGTGGCTCTGTCAGGTTGCTTGGTCCTGGGGGGCTGGTTCCTGGGAGCTGCACCAGGGCTCTGGTTCAGCCTCCAGCGGTGTTTGCACTCACCCAGCCTGTGGAGTTCTGTCTGGAAGTAGAAAGTACCGTGCAGCTCTGCCTTTGGCCGTCAGAGTGCAGCCTTCCCCCTCTCTTCCCTGCAGCTGGGTCCTCTGAGCCTGCTGGTGATGGGAATCGTGGCTGTGCACTGCATGGGCATCCTGGTGAAATGTGCCCATCACTTCTGCAACAGGTAAGGAGCAACTCCCCTTCTTGGCCCTGCAGCTCCTACAGTTCTTCCCTCTTGCTCAAAAAGCCCTGGGGTTTTTCTGAAGCCCCTCAGCAGCAAGTTGCCCATGTCAAAGCCTCAGGTGGGAACTGCTCTTCTTTTTCACAGGAACTGTTTCCCTTTTAGTGTCACTATTTGCTGTGGGAACTAGCAGACAGGGCTGATGTGATGACCCTTCTCCCTTCCCTGGACAGGTTCCAGAAGCAGTTTCTGGACTATGGAGGTGCCGTGATGTACGGGCTGGAGGCAACTCCCAGTGCCTGCCTGAGGACACATGCCATCTGGGGAAGGTACTGCTCCCCTGCCCCAGGCAGGGACTTGTCTTTGGGCCCAGCACGTGCTACAGCTGGGACAGAAGAGCCTCTGGTCACTGAGCTATGTCAGCAGATAAGCACAAGTGACATAAAATGCTATTTGGCTCACCTGCCCTGAGTGCTCAGTGTCCCCCAGAGGTAAGGCTGAGGTCTTTGATCCAGTACTGTCCCCACCCAGACGTGATTTACAGTAAAGGAGTGGGATAATGAAGTCTCCACAGCATAACAAAGGGATGATTAGGGTCTTGCAGTGCTGGCCCATCTTGCTAGACATGGAACATGTCCAGTGGCTGCTCCCTGCCCTGTGGGTGTCCCACATTACATCACACAGATCACTGCACATCAGGGCATGGGAACATTCACCTGTTCCTGTGCCCAGGGAGTGTTGTTTTCAGTTCTGAAAATGCAGCAGCAGACTGGAGATGCTAAACCTAAAAAGGAGACTTTTCTCCCGAGGCTGGTCCTGACCCTGTGGAAGGGATGGGAAGGGGAGACTGGAGAGCCTGAGATCTGTGAGGTTGGGTGGAGAAAAGGTCCTCTCTCCTGATCACAGAGAAGTGAGCTGGATATGCTCTGACCTGTACACCCCAACCTTGTGGAGAGCAGCATCGCTGCAGTGTACAAGTGCAACCCAAAGCAACCCAAGGGGGCTCTTATTTCTCTATGACCTGGCTGACAATGGTCTTCTTTTGCTTTCCAGGCGTATAGTGGGACTTTTCCTGATCATCACTCAGTTGGGTTTCTGCTGCGTGTACTTTGTCTTTCTGGCAGACAATCTGCGACAGGTTGGACTTACACCTCCTTCATAAGTGGGGGGAGGTGAGAGGGTGTGAGGGTGCTTGAGCTGTTCTTGGCTTCTGTGTCCTGTGCCGTGTTCTCCACCGAAGGTCTGGTTTCTGTAGGGTATGCTGCTCAGAAAAGTACCACTCCTCTGCCCACATACTTTGGAGGATTGGTTTTCCTGTTCAAACGGAGCAGGTTTTCCTGAGAATCTCTGATTTTGCAGAGGTGCTGGAGCTCTCTCTGTTGCCTAGGAGAAGTGGGGCCATTCCTAGTGAGGGAACAACAGGAAAGGGATGAAAGCAGAGGGACTGTGCCTTTTCTGTCCTGCCCCTCTCAGTTAATGGGTTTATTGCTGTCGATGGTAATGTGTGGGTCCCAGGACCTGCTGTGAACCTCTCTTCTCCCTTCCTTGGATCTGTTTGCATTCCAGTTTCTTTCCTCATCCTGTGGCTCTGGAGCTTAATTACATCTTTAGAGAAAGAGTTTCTTCCTGCCAGGCCTCAGGAGGAAATAAACAGAAACCCTGAACTGCTTGGCTGGCTCCTGTTCTGTGAGAAACTGGGAATAATGAGTCCCCATTCCCAGCCTCTACCAGCTCAGTGCCTTGCAGGCACTGCTCAGCTTTTTGATCCATGTGCTCCTGCTCTGCTTTTGCAGCAGTGGTCTGGTCACTGCCACCATGGCTGTGCTCTTCATCAGCTCTTCCCTGATGGCCATCAGCTTCAGAGGGAGCTTCTGGGGAGCAAAGGGGAGCCCTGCCAGTGTGAGCCTCTTCCTCTGCTCCTGGAGCAGCAGCAGCTGAGGAGATTCCCGTTGTGGAGGGCCAGGAGGAGTAAATGGGTCAGCACTGGTGATCTGATGCCACCAGCCCCAAGAGCAGGAGGGAGCAGGGTGTGTGCAGGGGCCAGGCTGCTGCTGGCTCCCACCCCTGGGAACAGCCCCCTGTTCCACTTCATGCTGGGCTTCTTTCTCCTCAGCCGCTCACAGCAAAGACTGAAGGCTGCCTCAAGCCTCAAGGGAAATTTACAAAAACCTGCAAATCCACACCACTTTTTTAGGCCACAGGTGGGAAACCCCTTGGCTTTAGTTTTGGAATTTTTTTGGGTGGGGAGAGGGGAGTGTTTCTTGTTTCTTTTTGTGGTGAGGAGTAGCGTGTTAGGTGGGGAGTCATGGTGCAGGTGGGACCTTGGGTGAGGTGCCACTGTGTTGGGCAGGGCTTTGGTTTGGAAAACGATTTTGGAGCAAGCCATGAAGAGGCAGGGCAGGCTGGGGCTTGAGCAGCACTGTCCCATGGGTGCGTGGCCCTGCACTGCCCTCTCCCACAGAGGATACTGGTTTACACAGACTTCTTCAGCCTCTCCTCTGGGGCAGGACTTGCTCTGGAGCAGGTTAAATCAGTTTTCAGGCCGCTTTTTGCTGCAGTGACTGGACAGGACCTGGTACCTGCACCAGCTTAGTCATGGTTGTATTGGTGATTCAGTGAGCCCATGCTCTTGGGAATGATGGCTCAGCCACCTGGTTCCTGGGCCTGAGCTGTCTCTAGAAGTGAGCACATGGCCTGGAGTGCCTTTGGAATTAAAAACCACAAGGAAAGAATGATTTGTCATGAAGAAAGTGAACTTGGGGGCCAGCAGTAGTTTCCAGATGTCCTTGCACGTGAACGGGGTGCTGGGTGACTGAAGGACTATGTGACTTAGATAACAGCTTGGTGCAACAAGAGGCAAAGGACCTTTGGAAATAGCACTTAGTGCCTCTTTCCTCTCTTCTCAGTTGGCCTCAGGGGCTGTGCAAACATGCAGCCCGTGCTCTCTGCCCCCTGTGTGCCTGGCTGCTGAGTCCTCCTGCTTGGTGAACCTGGGGTCGGGCAGGATTTGCTGTCCTGGCTCAGGTGCCACAGCCAGTCCCACCTCTGCCCCCTGCAAGATAACAGGGATTTGCTTCAGAGCTATCTGAAAACACGTGTTGGTCTGATTTTAATCAGCTAGCTGTGTTTGAAGTGAGCTCTTGGGGTGCTCTGACCCACATGGGGTGGGCTGCTAAGATCTGTGGCTTTTAGACCTGTGTGATGGGGTTCACCAGGCCTTGCTGTGCTTCCCCAGGTTGTGTCTGCTGCAAATGGGACCACCAATGACTGCAGCCCGAACAGGACCGTGGTGATGACCCCCACCATGGACTCCCGGCTGTACATGCTTTCCCTCCTGCCTTTTGTGGTGCTGCTCACGTTCATCCAGAACCTTAAGGTCCTGTCCATCTTCTCCATGCTGGCTAACGTGGCCATGCTTGTCAGCCTTGTTGTGATCTACCAGTACATCGTCAGGGTACGTGTGTATGGCTCCTCTCGCTCATTTCTGTGCTGTCCCACCTTCTGGCAGGTGGAGGGAGCTTGGGGTGTTTGGATGCTGTGGGGTGCTGCTTGCTCCTGTGGGCTTGATGGTTCCCTCTGCTCCGCAGGGCTTTCCCTGCAGCGTGGGGCTGTGACAGGGACTGATGGGAACAGGCCAGGTCTTCCCTGTCCTCCCTGTGTCTGAACTCTGCATGGGCTTTTTTCCAGGACATTCCTGATCCCAGAAACCTGCCTCTAGCAGCAGCCTGGAAGACTTACCCTCTGTTTTTTGGCACTGCGATCTTTGCTTTCGAAGGCATCGGCGTGGTAAGTCTGGGCGTGTGGCAGTGGGGCTGCTGCACAGGAGGCTCAGCCCTGCTCGGACTTGCTGCAGCACCTGCTCTGCTTTGCAGCTGCATTTGCAGCTGAACTCTGACAATAACCCAAATTCTGGATGCTGCTGTTAACTTTAGCTCCAGGCTATCTCCTGGGTCAAACTCTTCCATTTGAGGCTGGAGAAGTACGTGCTCCAAACCTCAGGAGGTTGGTTGCTGCTTTAAAGGTGGCTTTATCTGGCAGTAGATTGGGAATCACACCAGCCTCTGCCTTAGGCTCTGCTGGCTGACCTGCAGATGAGGAGTTGTCCTGAGTCTTGTTACCAGGCTGGATCCTGAAGTTGCCTAAATGGGAGGCCAAAAAGTGTGGCATGAAAAGATGTGATCTGTTCCTTCCCACCCTGCTGCGGAGGCACCGAGATCTCCCTTCGGCAGCCGCGTGGCCCCAGCCTGCCCATGCAAATGGGCCCCTCGTGCAAGATGCTGTAAATAGACCAACTGTGCCTGTGAAAAAAGCTGGGTGGGTGGGTGGAGAGTGTAATAACTCCCTAAGATGTTGTGGGTTGTTTCCGGGAGCTCCCTTCAAAGGAAGAAAAAATGTTTTCATCTCTTAATATAAGCTGGCTGTGTAAACACAGGGCTGGAGAGGGCCAAATCCATTGCAGGAGGAGTGTTTACTGAATGCTATGCCCTGGGCAGAGGGTTCTTGCCAGCACTGAGGCACAAATGCTCTCTTCCTCGCATGACTTGGAGGTGAAGAAGCAAATAAAAGTTATTCCTGTCCTGCCTCCTCACCAGATCTGCCACTGTGTCTCTTCTTGAAATCAACACCACCCAAGGACAGCTATAAAAATGTTTGCTGAAGGCTTATATTTAGTGTTAGTAGTATAGAGGTGGGAAATTTACCTCTGTCCTTCCTCTTTTTATTGTCCTGCCTGGTTGAAATCTGTCCAGACAAACTTGATAGCAGAGGAGAGTGTGTCTTGGTCTTTCTAGGATTGCTGGGGAAAGTAGGACAGTGTAAAATAGAGGGCATGGCTGTGCTGTTTGGAGTGCAGAGTGTAATGCATCTGTGGTATGGGGTGGCTGGCATTGCCCCAAGACCCAGCACTGGGCACAGCTCCTGCCAAGGGCAGGGAGCAGGTCCCATTCCTAAGGCAAGCTCATGGGTGACCTGTTGGAGACTTCCTGTGCCGAGCCTGAAGGTTTCCAATGGGAGCACAGAAATCAGATCTCCAGAACAGTTTGTTTTTCAGCTGGATTTTCCAGGCTCCATGTGTGACTATCCCATCCCCTGGCGTGGCAGGCTATGCTTGGCCATGGGGCTGCCCCTCCAGCTTTTTGGGGCTGAGGGGTGTAGAGGAACCAGCAACCTGCTGCTCTGTCATCTTCCTCCTCCTCCTCCTCTTCTCCCAGGTGCTGCCTCTGGAAAACAAGATGAAGAACCCCCGGCAGTTCCCAGTCATCCTCTATGTGGGGATGACCACTGTCACCATCCTGTACATCAGCCTGAGTGTCCTGGGGTACCTGCGCTTCGGGGCGGACATTCAGGCCAGCATAACACTGAACCTGCCCAACTGCTGGTGAGTCCCTGTGGGGAGTTGAAGGACTGGGGGGTCCCAGACAGGGAGGTGGCAGAGGACTCCTTAAGAGAACTAATCTGGGTGAGCATAAGGATAACCATATTTGCCAAACTTCAAGGAGTGAGACAGGGGTTGTCTGATATGTAGGCCAGAAGAGGCTCGTTGCTGCTGTGTCTGAGCCTGGTCTTGGAGCTCAGGATGCTTCATTGGGGTCCCTGGTGGCCTTTTTCTTGGAGCCTCCTGGCATCTTTTTGGTGCTCAGCAGTGCTCTGGCTGGCAGATGTTGAACACAACCCCTGCGCAGCTGTACCAGAACATCACTGAATTGTGCAAAACCCGCTTCTCTTCCTCAAATGTAGCACATGAAAAACTACTCCAAAGCTGGGAGCTCCCAGAGGGAGTGAGATGTGACGTCTCCATGTGTGGGTTGTGTTCCTTGTTTGCAGCCCTGGAGCTCAAACTCCCACTTCTGGGCTCCACATTGTGCCTGGATGTGGCTCATCTCGAGCCAGTGCTTTGCTTGTGAGCACTGGTGCCATGAGGATACCCCTTCCTTCCGTGGGGGCTGAGCTCTGCAGCAGCCTCCCAAACCTGTCTGTCCTCTGGGATCTGGTGAAGCCTCTTGAGATGCTCCAGTTGCTGTCTGGAGCCCTGTGGCCTGACCCCATGCCTGCCTGCCTGGAGGGGTTGTTTCTCCTCTTGGGAGGGCTGGTGGCTGCTGCAGCAGCTGCCCAAGCTGTGCTGCTCTGTGCCAGAGGATGGGTGCCTGGTCAGTGTCATGGCTCCGTATTCATCCCACAGGAGAAATGCAAGCAGTTCTCTTTCATGGTCTCTGCTGGCTTGAAATCTTGCAAGAGACCAGAGTGAGAACGAGCTGGGGGCGCCTGTCCTCCTCCCCAGCCCATCCTCTCTGCTGCTAGTAGCGCCCAGCACCATGCAGTGTGACTGTCTCACTGTTGGAGTAAATTTGAGCAGGACTCAAGTTTTGAGTCACTGGGGCTTCCACATGCTGTCCTTGTAGAGCTGCACAGCTGGGACTCTGGAGATAGCAAAGATTTCATTAAAACAGAGCCTGGTTTTGCTTTAATTATTGCTGCGTGGGTTTCTTTTCAGTTTGAGTGCATGGATGTTCATTCATGCTGGGTCTGTGTAGTGACTGCACTGCTGGATGTTGGTGTTGGCGTGGTAGAAGATCCTGATTCCTGCTCCTGCCGAGAGCCTTGTCTTGTTCCCTGCAGGGGCTGGGAGCTCTGCCAGGTCCCTGCTCTCATTGAGGAGGGATGGGGCTGATGGAAGGATGTGCCCGCATTGTAGGGAGGTCTGAATCCCACCGTGCCAGGCACAGGAGGTGTGAATCCCTTCTGCTCAGTAAACTGAAGTACAGTGTGGAGGGGATGAGATGCTGCTACTTCTCCTGAAGGTGGAAAGCAGGTCATTTCCAGGTTTGGGCTCTGCATGCCACAGCCTGCAATGACATCTGCTGACCTGAAATGCTGCAAAGGGGCTCCTGCAGGAAATCTCAGCTCTGTTTGCCCTGAAGAATGACATTCCTTTAGAACAGGTCCTTAGAATGGGATTACTGACCTGCTAGGCTACAGAGAGAAGAGTGCAAATGCATGTTTCTAGGAGTATCCACACCTTCGGTCTTTTCTTAAAGTAAACTACTTTTCTGAAAGTAAAGTATTCTAAAGTTACTTTTCTGAAAGTAACCATAGGGGGTTTTGGGTAGCGAGAAGAGAACAGCCCTTTGGAAGCAGCGCCTGGGGAAGCTTGGGCACGTGGCAGGGCTCCTGCTGGTAGCTGCAGGGAAGGTGTGCTGTGGTCCTTGTCACTCGGCACGCAGGACACCTTGATGTTTGTGCATGTTGCCTCTTGGCAGAGCGTTCAGTGGATGTTGGACTGGGAAATGGGTTATCTCAAGTAAGGGCTGTGACAGTTGAGATAAAGTCTGGACTGCTGCTGCTGTACATTAAACCACAGGTGTTGGGTGAAGACTTGCTCTTGAAATGAGTGTCTTGCCCATCCTGCCTCGCCTGCGGGTTTTCTTCCTGGCAGTAAAAGGCTGGGCTGCAGGAGCTGGTCATAAAGGCTGTGGGTGAGAAGTCATGGGGTTTGCCTGCAGCCTGGGAGACAAGGTGAGGATTGTGGTGGAGGTGCTGCAGCCTTCCTTGGCTGTAGCCATTGCCTGGAGGTCTCTGGGGCAGATTTGGTGAACATCTCAGGAATTGTTGAGTTACAGGGTGACTCAGGACTTTCCCAGTCTCACTTCTCTGAAACCACAGCTTCCTCAAATGAGGAGTGTGTCAGTTCCCAGTGCCCAGGTCTAACCAGAGTGTCCAAAATACTGTGCTGCTGTGCCGAAATCCCTCCTTGCCTCCTCGGAAGGGTTGCTTCACTGCACCATCTGAAGGGTGAAGAAATGCTGTAGTGAGGGGGAAGCTGTTGGGTTGCATGTGGCCAGTTGAAGGTAGGTAATGACAGAGCTTACAGTCCCAGGAGGGTATTTCACTTCTTGCAGCCTTTTGGGAAGGCCTGGCACGCAATCTGGCTGAAGCAGGCGTTGCTGTGGTTGGCAGAGTGCCTCTCCAAGGCCCTGCATGGGTCTGTGTTTTCTGTGGATCAAGGGTAATGCTTGAATTCTTCCTCTTCTTGGAATTTAAAATGCCCTTTGATCTTGTTGTCCAGGTTACTGACCTGTGCAGGACAGGTACACAGCCTTCTTTTGTACTTTTTTTTAGTAACAGCTATTAATGTTGGATTGCCCTGGAGCAGTTTATGGCTTTTATAGAATCACTTTCTTGGGAATACAGTGATAAGATGTGCCAGCTGTGGGTCGGTGGCTCAAGGCTCCTGTGCACACGTGTGGCTGCATGGGCGCACTCTGGACTCTGGATGTAACTTTGTGTTCAGTTTGCCTGTGGAACCTCAGGGTAATTTAGGTTGGAGATCTATGGGATCACTGGGTTCTCTCACCTGCTCATAGAAGGGCCAGCTTAAATGTTGAATATCGGTAAGGACAGTGGTTCCCTGCCAATCCAGGCCCTTCTTCTGGCCCTTAACCATCCTTTGGAGATGCAGCTGTGTCCCATTGCACCTGGTTCTTCTGCTGTGCAGCTCCAAGAAGAGCCTGTTACTCCTCCATGCCCTCCTATGAGGCAGCTGAAGACATTAATAACATCCCCTTTCAACCTTCTCATCACACTGAACGAGCCCAGGCAGCATCTTTTTGTGCATCATGCTCCAGCCCCAACCATCTTAGTAGCCTGCATTCAACTTGCTGTGGTAGGTCAGTGTCCTGTCCTGGGAGTATCAGGACTAGACACAATACTCAAGATGCACAAGCCCCAAACAAGAAAATAGTTCCTTAATCCTTAATAATTCCTTAACCTCCTGGCTACGCTTTTGCTAACAGCCTGGTTTGTGATTGACCTTAGTCACTGCAGGGTCCTGCCACTTGCTCATGTTCAGTCTGCTGCCCACCAAGACCCCCAGGTCCTGTTCTCCTGGCCCTAGCCCTTCCCATGTGTGGGATTTTTTGTTTGTGCTTGAGCTTCGCCTGTGACATCATGTTGTTGCTCCAAGCTGTGTCAGCCATTTCCTCCAATTTGATCTTGCTTGGAATTTGCTGAGAATGTGCTCTGGGTTACTGAAAGCTCATGCAGGTCACTGATGAGGATATTTCCATGATTGCCCCTTGGCAAATGCCTGCTGGCTGTCCCCACTGTTCAGTATGTGCCTGGAAATGGATGCCAGGAGAACTTAGACCCATACTCTTCTGGGGATTGAGGCGAGGCTGATTAGCCTGTAGCTTCCCTCATCCTTCTTGAAGGTGGATATTATTCTTCTCCCAAGGCAGCAGGACCTCTCCCTGAGCACTCTGCTCTTTTGAAGATGATAAGGTGGCTTCAGGCTCCCGTTGGCCACAACCTTGAATACATCTGGTCTGGTCCCACAGACCTGTGTAACATTCCCTTCACTTAGGTGATCCCTAACTCCGTCTGTGGGAAATGTTTGACTCTGCCAGACTCTGCCACTAGTGTTCAAAGTTGTCTTGCATGGGAATACTTGGATTTTTCTGATTTGAAGCTGTTGTAGCAGGTGGATGCTGAGACCCAGCATACAGAAGGGCATGGCTGTAGTTGATCTCTGAGTTTTTTATGGCTGCTTCTTGATCTTAAAAAGTCCCACGCCTGAGCCAAAAGAGACTGGAGACTTCTGCGGTGTCGTGTTCAGGTTGTTTATTTTTTCTTATCTCTCAGTGTCTGGAGCAAGGACAGCATGACTTGCTCCTCCGAAATTCACAGCAGAAGTAACACACCGGAAAGGCAGTTTCTCTTTTTTATCTCTTTTAGGAAAACCAACCAAGTTCCACAACGTATTATTATTTATCAAATTTTCCCAATTAATTTCTACCTTTTCTTAACATGACAGTGCTACCTCCACCAATGCCCATCACCATCGTCACAGCAGAAGATGGAGGGGAGAGAAAAAAGAGGAAGGAGAAGGGGCACCGCCCTTTGCCCTCCATGTTAACTTTTTTCTCTCATACCTTCATAAATCTAAAACCTACATACACCCAGTGATAGATAAGCTAATTACACACTTTCTTTCTATTTTGCATTTCATCTCTCAATGTTGGGAGTTGGGTTTACGGGCAAGGTTCAAAGATGGAATTCTGGGCTTTCTGCCAGGGTTCCGAAACTGTCTGGCAGGGCTTCAGACCCCCCTGGACCATCATAGGAATATTCTGGGCTGCCACACATGGCCTTGGTCACAAAGAAGGTAGAGGGAAGGCCAGATACATTCCTCAGCTTGGATCCACCCCATATCTACCCAAGTGGTATGGCCAGGACCCATGTTTCCTGCTTGGTTAGCATGTCTTGAGTTGGGGAAGGGTTAGGCCATATGTGAAGTAATCAGACATTACTTCTCTTTTGGAGAGGCTTTTTCTACTGCTGGGAAGCTGAGGGCAGAGATGGGGCTGGGAGGTGCCTTTTGGTCACCTGTGCCTGGCTCTCTCCTGCAGCCACACTGTATCACTGCAGGATCTGGGACATGGTGAGATCTGACTTGGGGTGAGCCCGAGGTGCTGTTCACAGCCTGTCTGCACTCTGCCTTCCTTCTGCTCAGCCCGAACAGCTCTTTCAACTGTCTTCTCCCTAAACGTGTATTATGCAGCATTCCAAAATTAGCTGCTCCTTTTGTTTGATGGAGGAGGTTGAGTTGCCTGTTCACGTTGCTTTGCTTTTGAAACACTGTGATGTTCACTTTGCATGGGAGCTCAGACTTATCCCAGCAGTGCTGTCCTCTTCCTCCTCCTCAGAACCCAAGCAGTAGCTGGAATGTGTAATCATGGCTGCAGCTCATACATGTCTTTGCTGTCTCTTGCTCAAGAAAGGTCCTTGTGAATTAAATGCATCACCTCTAATTTTCTAAGGGAGTGTTCAAGAGTGGAGACCACTGGCTCACAAAAGAGCATTCCCCTTTTGCTTTCTGCTGCTGATGTTGCAGCGGCTGGAGCAAGAGCTTGTCTCACTGTGTCCTTGACCTTTGCAGGCTGTACCAAGCTGTCAAGCTGCTCTTCTCCTTTGGGATTTTCTTCACCTACGCCGTGCAGTTCTACGTGCCTGCTGAGATCATCATCCCTCCCCTCGTGGCCCGGGTGTCGGAGCGCTGGGGCTGGGTGGTCAACCTGCTCCTCAGGCTGGCCCTGGTCTGTGTGACCTGTGAGTACAAACCACCTTGTCTGACTTTCCCTATGATGCTGTGGCACCTCCTTCCCCCTGAGCCTTCGGCCCTCGCCCCAACACCTCTGGCCCTGCTGCTCAACCCCTCACAGCTGGCAGTCCCTGGGCCTGGCTAATGCAAGCCAGTGGGTCAAGGTGGTCTCCAAGGAGCAGCAGCAGTGGTCCTTTGCCCCCTCTGTATGGGACCAGACTTCTCAGTGGAGGAGTAGTAAACTGCATTGTTTTGAAGTGGCAGATCCCCATGGAGCTTCAGGCCTGGGATTCTCCTGATGGCAATTTTGTGGGACATCAAGTCCCACCGGGTTTTCATGAAACACCCAGCACAGGATTCAGTGCCAGGGCAGCTCAGAGCAGAGGCTGTTTTCTGTAGGCAGTGTGCAGCCAGGCTCCTCGTGCCTGTGTGACAGGGAAGTCACTGCAAAGGAGTCACTGACCGTGAGGGATGGGGTGTTCTTGTGCCCACGCACTCATTGCAGCGTGGAGCACAGCAGGAGACAACTGGCAGGGGTAGGTGACCCAGAACCAGAGCCCTGGTGTGTGGCAGGGCGGAGTGTGCTGCCAGGCAGGTGTGCCTGGAGCAGCCCCTCAGGGTCCCTTCCCTTCCTGGTGTGTGGTGCCTGTAGTGAGGTTCTGGCGGAACAGGCTCCTGGCTCGAGCCTGGTGGAACTTTGGGAAAGGTGTGGAGCAAATCAGGAGGTATCTGATTCTGGCTGGCTGTGATTCCTGAGGACTAAACACTTGCTGTTGTCAGCACAGCTGAGACGCTTGACTGAGCTCCCCGGCATCCCCTGCTGAAATGGAGCTTTGCTCCATGGCTTGATGCTGCTGATGCACCAGAGCTGAGCGTCAGGGACCTGGCCCTGCATCCCAGCTGGCTTTGGTTTGGGTTTGAGAGGAGCGTGGTGCTTCCTCAGGGGTGGTGGAGCTGGCTGCGAGCAGGGTGCTGCTGTTTCTGGGCTCTCACTAACGATGGGCCAGAAGCGCTGCATTAACAGAGGTGGGCAAGGCCCGTCTCCTCTGCGCTGAGTTCCTGAACCCTTCATGTCCTCAGAGGGTACTGGGATGAAATCAAGCCATGTTGGGCAATGTGTGCTGGCCACGCTGGTGCTGTAGGTGGACTGGGAGCCTGCTTTTGGGGTTGGGGCCTCTCCTGGAGGGTGTTGGGCTGTGCCAAGCCAGGGAAGTGAAGGCTTGGATGGCTTTGGGCATCGGCAGTGGCTGTACCCTCCCATTTAGGGGAAGGGAGGCAGCAGAGGTGTTGGTGGAAGGATGCTGGTTTCTTTGTACCTCCTCCCCTCACCCTTCCATGTAAGGGATCTCTGGCTGCTGCTGAGGATAAAAGCAGTTAGGGGGGTTGCATGAATATTCATTGGATGATTGTGTGACCGCACAACAAGCTCCCACCAGGGCTTTGGCTCCCAAAGAGAGGATGCAGTCTGGTGTATGGGTGTCTTTCTTAAGCTTAAACTTCAAAACCAGCAGGCTTAAAACCACTTTGAAGTAATACCTGCAGAAATCAGACCGTTTCCCCGGAGGCTGAGGACTGCAGCTGGTGCTTCAAATCTGCTTGTTTTGGAGGGGAGTTAATAGTTTTGTTTACTTTTGAGTCCAAAGAGCCGTTTGGGGTGGGCTGAGGATGCTGTTGGAGGGGAGCTGCTCTGCTTTCCTCTGAGGCTGCTGGAGCAGGGATGCTGCTATAGCAGACACCTGGCAGAGCACTCCTTTGGCTCTGTGCAGGGCTGAGCACCAGGATAAACTGGCTCAGGACCTTTGTTGCCGTTTCCCTTGGTGAAGGGATGGTTTATCTCTAGGCTTACCCAGGTGACAGCAGTGCTGTAGTGGTGGCACAGTCAATCTCCCAAGCCTCCCTTCTCCTGCAGTTCCATGGGTGATCTTTGGCTCAGGGAGGCTCCAACAGCCTCTCTTGCCTGTAGCTGGTAGCCAGGGAGGGAACAAATCCCTCCAGTAAGGAGCCCTGAGATGTCCCTTCTCCACAGAGGCTGCACCTGCTGTGGTTCTAGTTGTCTCCTGTTTCCAAGCAGAGCTTTCAAAGCAATAAACCAATTTATTTCTCTTAGTCACTGGTTAAGCACTGAAGTCTGCTCTGCTTGCAGAGGATGCTCTTGTGTTGCACAGAGCTCTGGTGGCACCCCTCTGTCCTCTCCTGGCACAGTGCAGGAGGAGGGGGAGCAGGAATATCCCGGAGCTCGCACTGCTAAGCTCAAGCTGTCAGGAGTCTCCCAGGGGGATTTTCCTTGGCTTCAGTTTTCACCTAACAAATGTTCTCCCCCGGGCTGTGCCGTGGGCGTGCTGCTGCTGGAGCAGCTCTAAACACATGCAAACCACACGGATTGATTTGGGCTGGGGGGAGATGCATTTTTCTTCCCATCTCCTGCTTTTATGGGGTTTCTGAGGCTTTATGGCTCCCCAGGTGTGGGGAGCAGAGTGCTGCCTCGTACAGGGGGGTCGGGAATGCTGGCAGCCAGCGGCACCCATCCTGCTTAGCCCTGGAGCTTGCTCCAGTGGTGCCCAGGGCGACAAAAAGTGTTGTTAATTCAACAGCTTAATTGCTTCTTGGGGAGGAGTTGCCAGAAGAACATGCAGGCTTGTCTTCTATCAGGGAGGAGGGCAGAGGTGGGACTCAGCCAGTGGCATCCCTGGGTGGGGTTTTGCTTGCTTTGACACAGGGAGGAGCGGTCTCTGCTGTCTGGGCGGCGGCAGCACTGATGTCGTGTCCATTCCTTCTCCAGGCGTGCTGGCCATCCTCATCCCGCGCCTGGACCTCGTCATCTCCCTGGTGGGCTCCATCAGCAGCAGCGCCCTGGCTCTCATCTTCCCCCCGCTGCTGGAGATTGCCACCTACTACTCGGAGGGCATGCACCCCCTTGTCATTGCCAAGGACATCGCCATCAGCCTCTTCGGCTTCGTGGGCTTCGTGGTGGGCACGTACGAGGCGCTGGTGGAGCTGGTGGCACCCACCGCCACCGTGGTGAACGCCACCACTGTCCTGCTGCAGTGACAGTCCCCCTGCCCCACTGGCCCCTCCGGATGCTGAGCTGGGGGTGCACGGACACTGGGCACTGCTCTCCTGGGAACGGCCTCCCCTCTCCTCCTGGGAAGTGTGGCAGGTTTGGTCTGGGAGAGGACGGGGCCGCCCGGCTGCAGCAGGATCCTGCCCTGGGCTCCGCCTGGAAGGTGGGATTCGGGCTGGGGCAGAGCCTTCCCTGGGGGCTCTTAGGGCAGGTGGTAAAGCACAACAGCCCCTCTGTAAATAGTCACTTGGAGAGGTGAGGAATCCCAGGGATGTAGATTTTATTTTATTTTATTTTTATTTTTTTAAATCCCAACCTTTCCATATTTCCCTGTCCCTTCAGTCAGGGCAGGGAACAGGGACTACTCTTTTTTGTGCCAGTTGGATTTTTTTTTTTTTGTTTGTTTTTCCCTGAGCACTTTATTTTTACAGCAACAGACAAACCTCAGCTCAGGTTAGAGAGGATGGAGCTGCCTCCTCACCCTGGCCTTGTGGGGAGGGTGGGCAGAGCCTGAGGTGTGGAGCAGCCTGGGACCCACAGCTTTCTCTCAGTGGGATCCCCAGCCATGAGCATTGGCTCCTGCAGTGCTCCAGCTCTGTTTCCAGCTACCTTGGGCAGGAAGTCTGAGCAGGCCCTGGAGCTGGGCCCTGGGCACGGCACCTCCCTGGCCCGGGAGGGTTTGCTGAGCCCTGGCCCACGTGTTCAGTAGTGACACTCATTTATCCCCATCCAGCTCTCAGCCCCGTGCTTGGCTTTCAGCAGCTTTACAGAACCGAGGCGTGTGGGGAGCAAGCAGGCTCTGCCATAACCAGGGGCTGAGCTGGTCCCCTTTGGGTGGGATGGGGTGTCCCTGGGGGTCACCACGAGCTGCTCACACGCCACAAGAATACATCACCTTGTTTACAGTGCCTGAGCTGGCCCTGGCACGCTCTGCCTGCATCTGCAGGCCAATATGAATGTCAAATCACACACAAAAACTCCATAATAGTTCTTTTTTTAACCCTTTCTCTCCTGGTTCCGCTTCCCCTGCATCCTCTGCCTCCACCCAGCTCCTCTCCTCCTGTAGGATGCAGCTCCCTGACCCTTCTCCCTGTGCTCCTGTTGCTTCTTTTGTCGTGGCTGGTGCATGCCTGGCGGGGACGGTCCCGTGGCGCTGCTGCTTTCCTCCTTCTGAGAACCCAGCTTCCTCCCTAGAAAGTTTCCTTGCCTTTCTGCTGGATTTCTACTTTTTTTAAGACAAGGGAGCAAATGCATCCTCCACAGGACAGGCTGAACTCCTGCCTGCTAACGCAGCATCTCCCAAATGCCATCTCCCTGTGGAGAGCCTTCATCCCTCATCCCACTGCAGCCGTGTCTCCCTGGGGGTAGGCAAAGGCTGCTGGTGGTGGGAAAGGAGGGTGACTACAGCACCAGTGAGCTGCCTTCCCATCTTTGGTGGAGGGTGAGGTTTGTGGTTATTTTCGGTGTTTGACCAGATTCTGGGAGGAGAAGGCTGTGTGGAGCAGTGTCCCTGCAGCCTGCCTCTCCCTGGCTGGTGCTTGTGTCTGCACTGTGTCCCCTTTGCTGGCAGTTCTGGGTGCCCCATGCCAGTACGTGGCCAGGTGTGGGGTGGGTCTGTGCCATGTCACTGCCCCTTTCCAGCCGCTCACCTGCTCCCTGCATCTCTTGGGGTTCACCTTGTCTCCTCCGAGGCTGTGCTGGGGAAGGTTTTGGCATGGCCAGAATTGCTTGGTCAGGAGCAGAGCAAAGCTTTAACTCAAATCCTCCCTCTGGAGGGCACCATGGGGATAGAGAGGAAGCACCTGGGGCTGGGAAGGGGCTCCAGGGCATGACACAGGTGGGAGAAGTGCAATATTCATGTCCATCTCTGTGTACTGACCCCAGCGTGGCCCTTGGGGTTGGGTTTGAGTCAGAATTGTCACCCTCAGCAGAGGAGGGAGTGCTGTGAGGAGCAGGGGATGTCTGATGCTTCCCCTTGCCCTGCTAGCAGTGCACTCTAAGAAGGCTGGCCACATTTTAGGGACAGCTGTGTGCCAAGGCGTGTCCCCAGCCTGGCACTGGGCATCAGTGGGTTTGCTGATGTGGTTCCTGGCATCCAAACTCACTTTGCAAGCAGCACTGAAGACCTGATTTCCAAGGGGACTGGGCTATCACAGAAGCATTAAATGGATTTTGCAGCTCTTCCCTTTTATTGGGGTGAGCAGGGGTGTTTGAGGAAGGGGTGCTGGTGGCACACGTGGTGTGAAGGGCTCTGCTGAGCCAGGGGGAGCTGGCGCAGGACCCAATGGACACGAAAACTTGACACTTGTATATTGTAGGCTGCTCAGTAACCAAGAAACTCGTCTGTGTAAGTATAGCAATGGTCACGTCCGTGTCTCGTGCCTATGGATATTGTCAGCATGGGTGCTGCCCAGTGGGAGGGCTGCTGCTGCACCTGAATCATGTATCTTACTTTAATCAATAAATATGATCTATTTTTTATGTGTAAAGGCTTTGGGGTGTGAAGTGTGGGTTTCTCATCCAAAAGAAGTGAGAGCAGGAGACGTGGAGCCCAGCAGGCAGCCAGGATCCCACCCTGTGCTGTTCCCACCCCCACACAGCACGCACGATTTCCCCTCCTAGTGAGGGTTTCAAATAAAAGTGTTCCAGCTTTGCTGCTCGGAAAATGTAATTTTTCTTCTGACCTCATTTATGCAAGTAGGTTGTGGGCAGAGCTTACGGGCTTGTAGGGCTGGGCTTTTCTCTGCCCCACCAAAGCTGTGCCTTGGTTTCTCATCTCCCTATTTATGCCAAAAGTGGAGCTGCAGCTGAAAAAAGAGCCTGGCATGTGAAAAAAGAAGGGGGATGCTGAGCTGCTGCTGATCCGCCCCAGAGATCAAAGGAGCAAAAGTCAGCCCACGCTGGAAGACTCTGCCAGTACTGCTGCAGCTCGGCTTATCCTCACAGCTGAATAATTCATGCCATTGCAGGGTGTCATTACGGGGCTGTTGGGGAAATCAGTGCTATAAAAAGTTCATCTTTAGAAACTCTGGCAGAATTTTTTTTTTAAACTAGGAGGCTTTTTCAGGCTGAGGGGGACTGTGGATCCGAGGTCACCCAAATGACAGGGCAGGAGGGACTGCTGAGTACAGGCAGCTCCTGGTGCTTCAGGGTATTTCTGACTATGGAGAGTCACCATGGTGGGATCCACAGCTGTCCTTTCTTAGGGCTGAGCACTGCAGGGCTGTCCCCATCCCATGAAATGGCTTTGCTGAGGCTGCTCCTTCCCAGGTGTCACTTGGCAGAGCATCATCTCATGTTGCCTTTGCCCTTCCCTGTGTTGTGACCACTGGCTAAAGCAACCCTGAGGAGTTAAAAAATCTGGAGGAAAATAACACTGTTATTTGTGCTGCTTCTGCCACTGGGAAGAACAGCTTGTTGTTTTCCGTACAGGCAAAGTGGTGTCTGTTGCTGAGACACCTCAAAGTTAGGTGTCCTCTAAACAAAATGCAGGAATTGTGCTCTTTTAGGATGAGGTTCAGAGGCATTTACCAAGCAGAGTAAAACCAACTAGATAGAACAGTTCTAATCCAGGCAGGGACTGCTTTCTGCTGAGCAGAGCTGGTAAAAAAATGTTGTGGAAGTGCATGAGAGCTTTGAGAGGTAAAACAGGTGGTGTTTGTTGGGGATGCAAATCAAAGCAGGGCTTCACTTTGGGTCCTTACAACCCCTTTACTCCTGAGCTAGGAGACACAGGAGGCTCGTGGTTTCCCAAGGCAAGACAGGGTAGTGTGGGTCTGCCTGCCTCATCCCTCTGGCCCTTACAGGATCCTCAAAAATGTGTTTAATTTGCTGTTCTGGTACTTCCCTGAAATCTTCTGGTGCCCAAAACAGGCTGCTTTGTCCCTGGCTGGAGCTAGGCAAGGATGTCCAATTTATTTACAAGAGAATCCCTGAGATAACTGAATAAAATCATAATTGTAAAAAAATCCAAACTCTTTTAATACTTTCCAAAAATTCAGCAACAAAAAAAAGTTACATCAAACAACCAACCAAAGAAAACCTCTCACGAAGAAACGATACATCTCCGAGCACAAGGACGAACAGGCAAACCCACGCTCAGCAGCCTCGGTGCCCCTCTCTGGGCAGAGATTCCGGGCAGTGCTGGCCAGTCTTTCTGGGATGCAGCACGGAGTCCCTGCTGCTGGCAGGACCAGGTACAGCTGCATTCAGCGTGGGACCACGGCAGCCACGGGGACAAGGCTGTGCACACAGTCCTCGGGGCAGGGCCCCCCTCACTCGTGTGAGCACAGCCTGACTGGGCAGCCTGGTCTGAGTCTGTGGGTGGTTCCTGCTGTGGCAGACCTTGCTGCTTGGTTTTTCTACAGAAATGGACTCTTTTTTTTTTTCTTTCTTTTTTTTTTCCCCTTGGACTTCCGTTGGCCAGTGAGGGATGTGCTGATGGGACCAGCTGCATTCCCTCTTCTCTCTCCCAGTGCCAGGGAGCAGACATGAAGAGGGTTTGCACTAGCTGATCCATTCCATGAGCAAACTGTTGGCTTGATGCAAGCCCTTGGAGCCAGAGCTGGGAGCAGGGAGCCTCTGCCACCCGCCATGGGGCACTGCCAGGCTGTGCATTGCTAGTCCTTTCACACCTTTCTCCACCACCACTGCTGCCACACCTGCAGTGCTTGCCCTCCTCCTCCTCATCCTCCGCGTGACCAGGAAGCCTGGGGTGGGAGGAGGTGGCATGCTGTGGTCCTACACGGTGTTGGAGGCAGTCCCCTTGGTGAGGAGGCAGGTTAGTCATTGGCATCCCAGGAACATCCTCCGTGTCCCAGCAGTGGCTGGAGCATTTCCCCTCCAGCAGGAGCACCATGGAGGGCAGCGAGGGGAAAGATCCAGCCAAAATTACAACCCAGCCGCGCAGGGGGAGATGCTGCAAGCTGTGGGGGGCACACACAGGCCTCCCTTCAGCAGCGTGTGCCAGCCCCCTGCACTCTGTTCTGCGGGGAGATGTGCTTCTCTCCTCATGCCACGAGCGAGCCCCGTTAGAACATCACCTCCTCGCAGCTCCCGTAGTCACTCTCCACCATGTCGGAGCCCTCATAGTTGGGTGGCGGCAGGGGCTGGGCTCGGATGCTGGGCTGGTGGCCCAGCTCGCAGTCGGCGTAGGAGGGCTGGGCCACGCTCAGGCGCATGCTGACCCTCTTGTAGCCCGGCTCGGGCTGGTACGGGACCCCCTCGCCCTGCACCAGCTGCGCTGGGTAGTAGCTGATGGCCGTGTACTCATTCTGGCACTGGGATGCTCCCATGTCCACGGGGCCCAGCGGCAGGAAGTCCTCCAGGTTCTGGTTGCTGTAGCGGGGTGGGATGGGGGCTCGCTTGTTGCTCTGGT
>VYXC01006019.1:1871739-1961449 GCA_013397175.1 Platysteira castanea | reverse complement strand
GAGGGTGAGCAGAGGGGGCAGGGGGGCCTGGAATGATCTCGTAGTGGGAATATTCCTGGACATCTGACGACAGGTACTGGGGGGGCCAGTAGGTCGTTTCTGCTGGGTAGACTGGAACAAAAGAGAGTCGTGTTAGCTACAGGTCTAGCAATTGCTGCCTCTCTCTTGCCCTCCTGCTAATTCCTTCTGTAGGCTCTGAGCCTGTAGGAGATGTGGCAGACTGGGAAGGAGAGGAGATGCAGGGATAGGGGAGGTGTAGCTGCTACTTTGGGAATTGCAGGGACCTGAGATCACCCCTGGCTGTGCTGAGGCAGTGCCCCCACCAGCCTACAGATACCCACTACTCTAGCACGCGAAAGACACACTTCATCATGCTATTTGGATGCAAGAAGCTCCTGTTATGAAGGGATTGGGGCAGTGATCCAGTGATCCACTGGATCTCTCCCTTTTTCTGCAGTTACTCTTGTGAGGAACTCCTGCATGGAGTAACCTTGCTGTCCAGAGCCATTCAAAGTGTTGCCCTGAGAATGTGATCCCCTTGCACAGGAGCACTGATGTAAATGCCTTCACTAAAACTCCCACTAACTTTTAGATCTTAGTTTTTTCCTTTGCTTTTTCTGTTTTACAGGGTTTTTTGATCCAGGATCACAACCTGCTATGCGTTAATGGTTTCTCTGCTGATTGTGTACAAGACCAAGCAGGTTAAAGCAGAAAACTGGGACGTACTGTAGGGAAGAAAGAGCCAGTGAAGGCCCTTTAGTAGGGCTGGCGCATATTTGCCCCTGCTTTGCTCTGCTTTAGCCAGCACCATTTGTCCTTCACATTTCCAAACCTCAGATCCACTTCCCAAGGAGAAGAGGGATGTGTAAGGGCAAGAAAAAGCTGTGGCTACTGACCCATCTCCTCCCTGGCCCAGGTGCACTTGATGAAGGACTCGTTGTCGGAGTTGGACGGGGGCGCAGCCGGGGGCAGGTTGGGGGCCACGCTGCACACGATGGTGCCCCGGTGCTTCGGGGCGTTGGCCGAGTTGAAGGTGACGAATTCCGGGGTGCCGGTGGCTTTGCGCTGCTCCGGCGTGGCCCGGTCCAGGTTGTTGTGTGCCGCATCGCTGAGGATGTTGAGCTCGATGGGGGGCACGCCCTGGGTGCCCACGCCCACGCTCTTGGAGAACTCGCTCTTGGACAGCAGGTCGGGGTCCTCGCGGGCCACCGGCTTGTGCGCCTTGGCGCGGTGGCGGCAGTACTTGCGGGCGAGCACGAAGATCACGGCCAGGACGGCCGCCCCCAGCACGCCGGCCGCGATCTCCGCGATCTCCTCGGGGCCCAGCGCCCAGCGCGTGGGCACGATGGCGGGGGTGATGATGGGCTGGGTGCAGTAGTCCCCCTGGAAATCCGACGGGCAGATGCAGTGCACGGAGCCCTGCCTGCTCACGCAGCGCCCGGCGTTGCGGCACGGGTTGTCTTGGCACTCCTCCGCCAGCTTCTCGCACCTGTGGGGAGAAGGGGATGGACGTAACCACTGTCAGTCTGGGGTGCACCAAAGCTGCCTCATCCTGATCAGGGCTCTGGCTTACACCACCTGAGGATGCTCTGTCCTGATCTGCTCTCCCTCCCTTGCTGGTTCTTGCTCCCTGCTTATCCTGGCAGAGAATCTTTGAGTATTAAATGATGCTTTTCAAAAGACCATGTTTTACAGGGTGGTCCTATTTTTCAGTCATGTGCCCAAATTAAAATGGGGGGCCTCCTGCCTCAGAGGAGTGTTTGGAGTTCTAGGGCTAACACTGCATAGACAGATGCTCTCGTCCTGTTAAATCAGGGAGCCCAGGGTCAGTCTGAGGTGTGTTAACCTCTTATGAAGTCTCCCATGTCCTCCAAGCTCTGTGGAGCCTGTGGACGGTCTGTGGATGTCTGCACGTTGCAGCAAATATTTGGGGGAAAGACTACCCTGTGAGGTGGTGAGTGGACATCCTTGTTGGAGAGGACTTTTGATATTTTATGGAGTATCTGCAGAACTGAGATGGAATTTCTGATTCTCTGTCCTGCCCCAGCCCACACAACCTAAATGTTTGCCAGCAGTACAGGGGACCTTCCAACAGCAATGACCTCCCTATGCTAGGGGGAATATACAATGCTCTATTGGCTTTCTTTCCTTTTTTTTTGTTCTTATTACTGAGCAAACTCTGTGAGGTGTGCACCGCTTTTGTTGTATGTAGTCAGTGATTTAGGATGTGTGACCTGGTGCATGCAACATTCACAGGCCCCGGCTGATTTCAGGTATTACACTGCCACCTAATGCTCAGCTACAGGCTTTTATCCTAAGAGCAGCAGGATAATTCCTGCCTTTGCCTTGATCCACAGGACCACTGCTCATCCTGGCTAAATGGGCAAAGCAGAAGGATGAACTGGCTGTGAGGCTGCTGGAGCCTGCGCTGGAAATCTCTGACCAGGCTGGGCTGGAGGCAGGGTGGGGGTCTTGGAGGGGCAGCTGGGCTGGGGTGGTAATGCCCATTGTCTTGAGGCGAGATTTGAATTGGATGAATTGGATTAATCACAGCTGTGAGCTGGGACAGAGGTTTCCTTTACATGAGCTCTGCCGGGCTGGTCCTGGATAGAAACAGTCCCTTTAGCACCTTGCAGGATGGGTGTTCAGGCTACTGAAGCAGGGGGCACCTCACAACTGTGCCAGGCAGCTTCCCCCAACCTCAGGGCACCCTCCTGCCACCCAGTGCAGTGTCTGCCCGTACCCTGCTGCCAGGCCCCATCACAGCCCAGCTGCCCCCACCACAGCCAAGGTGTTCCCTTACAGCTCAACTCAGCTCCCGTCACGGGGAGCAGCAGCGTGTGGGCAGAGACTCTCCCCCAGCAACAAGAGGCTTTCAACTGCCCCAGAGCACCTGCAGGCACCCAAGCAGCTGTAAGCAGAGGAGATTTTCCTGTTTTCCCTCCTGCTCGGAGGAGATGGGCACAGAGGGGCAATGGCCACACGATGGCAGAGTTATTTGTGTCCTGCTCTGCTCAGCTCTGCCCTCGGACACCTCCCAGCTGCAATGCTCAGGCGCCTGCTGTTTGCAATTAATCCCAGAGCGGATCTGGTGAGCCCCAGAGATGTGTGATGCTCATGTTTGCAGCCCATCATGGGGTGTCACCTGTCCCAAAGCCCCCCCAGGCCTCACCTTTCGCCCAGGTACCAGTCAGGACAGTGGCAGGAGTAGCCAGTGGCTGAGAGAGTACAGGTTCCTCCGTGCAGGCAGGGCTTGGACTCGCAGGGACTGTCTCCCAGCTCACAGTGCTCCCCAGAGAACAGCCCGGGACAGATGCAGGTGTAACCTGGAGAGGGTGAAAGTGAACATATCCATGTGGGAAACCGGGCAGGAACAGGGAGGAGCAGTGCCTGGTGCTGCTGGCCTCACAGAGGGCTCAACACAGCTACCCAAGCACAGGTCTTTGCTGCTGCAGCAGGTGCTGTGGGGCCCTGGAGGCCTGGTGGGTGTGATACAGGACCTGGTGTGGTTGCTGGAGGTTGGGTGGCCACTCTGGGGCAATGCAGTGGCACTAGGGAGCTGTCTGAGCAACAAGTCAAGCCTGTCCTCTCCTGACACAGACCAGAGATGCAGTCAGGGCACAGCTTTATTGCATGGAGAGGCTGAGGGACAAATCTGGGATCAAGGAAGGGGAACTTGGCTGCCTGATTCACAGTTTCTGACTCTGTTAAGTACAATCCCCTGTAATTTGTTGTTCTCAGGAGTCTTTGGTTCTGCGAGTTCTCGTGGTATGAAGTGCCTGTCTCAACATGCCGAGTTTCTCCTGCTTGCAGGAGATGTCTGCTCACAGCCAGGGAGAAACCCAGCACAGCCAGGGACTTGGAGGGGGTTCCTGCTGTTTGTGCTTTTGGTTGCTGTTTAGTGTAGCCCTAAGCATGGGAATGTCCCTGGCTGTGCTGAGCTCCTGCTCGTCACCTGGCTGGTGCTGCCGTGCGGGAAATTCAGAGTTTCCACCTTGCAGTGCACTTGAAAAGTCTTTGCTACTCGTCCACAAGCTAAACAACCCTGCTTTAGAGCATGGGGCAAACAACCATGGGCCTGTTCCCACATGTGTGTCAGTGGCTGTTCCAGAAGGACGTGCTGACACCGGTGCAGCAGGTGCTGGACATTGCCCACGGGGCTGTGTGTGCCCCAACACATGTCCTGGATGTGGGGCTCACTTGTGTTTGTGGTCCTGAGTGCTGTGGGTGGGGTGGTGCTGGGCTGGCCTGGGCCCTCTCCCCACAGATGTGTTCTCACACGGCCACGTGGCTCCCCGGGCTCGCTCCCACAAGCGAGTCCCTGCCTGTGCTGGAATCCCACGCCCGAGATCCCTGGGCACAGCTTTGCACAGACTCATGCTGCCTGCCCGGGGTCTCCAGGACTGGGCCCACAGCACTCAGGGAAGCCAAGCAACCAGGATAACCTCACGAATAAACATCCCTTGAGCAATCCTATCCCTGCAGCACTGTCCTGCCTGGGGCCATGTCCCACAGGCTCTTTCCTGGTCGGCTGGGCCATTTGCAGGAGAAATTGTTCATCTTGGGAGGAAACTATAGGAAGGGCATGGGATGATCATTAGGTTATTACTGAGGGAGTGATTTTTCAGCTCCCCCTCCCACTGTATTCTCTCTGCAATGAAAGCAGGGGATTCCTTGACTTAGAGCAGAGATATGTTTTCCTCTCGTGGGCTTTGAGCCCCTTCCAGCCCAGGCAGAGAGGTTTTCTGTGCAGAGGGTCTGAAGGCTGAGCTGTGAGTGCCAGCCAGACTTAACTGTTCTGTACATTTACAACTGGTGTCAAACAAGTTCACCTGAACCAGGCAGCTGCTGAGTTGACAGGGCTGGGAATCCTGTTCCCAGAGGCAGCGGGCAGGGCAGGAGAAGGTGGTGCCTCCTCTGTCCTCACTTGCTCGCTGGGCAGGGTGTGCTTTGGCAAGGGCCCCGAAGAGCAGAGAGCTGCAGGAGCAGCTTCTGCCCCACGCAGCAGCGTGGGAAGCATCCCACTGGCCCTCGGAGGGGCCGAGGCACAGGCAGTACCCATCTCACAGACGGGTGTTGGGGGGTGCAGCCCTGCTGTGCTGGCAGCTACAGTGAGGGGTGGGGCAGTGGCGCACGGGGGAGCAGCTCCTCTCCTCACCGCCCCTGTCCCTGGATACAGCTCACTGCAAGGAGCCCCTCTGACGGCAGGAACGGGGCAGCAGTGACACTGCCTAGGGCAGAGCCCAGATCAAACCTCTTTTGGCTGTGTGCACCCCGTGTTAGCCTGGGACTCTTGGATTTGAGCTTACGGTTTTCCCATATCCCTTTGCATAGCCCTGGGGAGCCACTCACTGCAGTGGGAAGAGACCAAGATCTTGGCTTGTTTCTGCCCAGATACCATCTTGCCTGATTCCAGCCTTGTTAACAGCTCCTTAAGCAAAAAGGATGCAGAGGGGTGGGTGGAATTTCTATTTGCATTTGAGTTTTGGCACCACTCTGCTCTCCTGTGTCATGCACACTCCTTAGAAACACCTTCCTGCCCTCTGGGCCCATGGTCCACTGGTGAGAGCCAGGATGATCTCATACCCTGCAGCTGCTGCTGCACTGAGTCACCTGAGGTCCCCTGGGACAGAGGACCTCTGCTTCCCCTCTGGAATAGCCCCTCCATGGGGATGAATAAAGTTGTTGCATCTTTCCCCCCTCCTCACTGCTTATTGCTCTCCCCTAGCTCTGCGTGGGATGTTCACATACCTCCTCCATGAGTTTCGGAGCACATCCCATTGTTGAGGCAAGGGTTGCTGCTGCAGGCACCGGTGGGGGAGCAACACTGCCTTATCCCCACCTCCTCCAAGACTTCCTTCGATTGCCCCTTCCCGGGAAGGAGAACCACTTCTCTGCCGTTGATGGCAACCACGTCCAGGCAGCCCCTGAACCCCCGTGTGACTCTCTGGGACTGCAGCGGCTGCCGGAGGCCCCCAAAAATCAGGTCTTGTCTGCCATGGGAGATGCTACAGGTCCCTGGCAGCTGGAGAGAGGCGTTTCCCAGGCCATCGATGAGCAGCCGGACTGAAGCGTTCTTCACCTCCAGGAACACCGAGTGCCACTCGCCATCGCTCACAAACCGTGAGGAGGAGAGGTTCCCAGCGGCGTTTCCCCGGCAGCTGTACCCAAGCTGGGGCACTCCATTAACCATCTGTAAAACACAGAAGTGACAGGTAGCTGTGACATGCATGGCTGTTGTTTATGAACGGTTTCAGCATTTCTCTTGCTGCTGGTTCCTCTTTCTCCCTGCCTTCACCCTAACAGTCGGGATGATGCCCAACTTTCTGACTCCAAGAAGTACCAGCTAGGCAAATGCAGCCCCTTTCACCAGTGTTAACCTATGCTTGGATCACTTAAAGTCTGTTTAAGTGACTGCAACTTCCTTTATTTTGCACAATATCCCTCTGGCACAATTTCACCCGTGGTCCTTCCCTGCAGCCTTTGACCAGCACGCAAGGAGGGAAGCTCATCTTTCCACATAACAGAGAGCAGAGCCATGGGATCATACTGCTACTGCTGCAGCTGCTTGCCCTCTCTCCCACATTCCTGAGCCTGATCAGAGCCCTGGCACTCAGACTATCCGTAAGTGCATCACTAGTCACAGATAGACTCTTGTTCTGGGCCACGTGGCTTTTGCTCCATTCTCACTGTCCCTTTAGTGGAGGGGAAGGTGCTGGAGCAGTTGCCCCTTTGGCAGGGGTCAGGGTGCTGAAAGAATCTTGCTGAGGAGAAGCACTGGCAGCTTTCTCTGGAGGAGGAAAGGAGGACTTGGGAGGCAGAGAAAGGAATTACTGTTGTACCCATGCTGGAACGCCAGGCCAAAGCTCCTGATATGTGCTGCAATCCAATCCTTGATCTCCACCGGACTGGAGAGAGACAAGGTATTGAGCTGCTAAAAGTGAACCACACCAATGGTTCATTATGCATTAAAACAGGACATCAGAAATTCCTATTTCTGGCCCAAGATTCATCTTTGAGACACAGAAGATGGAGAAAGGAAATGTTAGCTGTGTTGTTTCAGGGTGAAGTCAGGGTTAAACTCCTTTTTCGCTTTTATCTCCCCAGTGCTTTGTTGATAAAACCTCTCTCTCACAGAAGCCAAGAGCCTATGGAGAAGGAGAGAAGAGACGGAATGAAGTGTTTGTGGGAAACCTGCAGAGCCTGCTATGTAACATCCAGCAAGTCATCCCAGGCAGGAGAGATGTCCACGGGGGACATTAGAGACAGTGAGGAGGGTGAGGAGGGTGGATTCTTGGAAGGGCTTAGAAGAGGAGAAATGATCATGGGCTACACTGACTCTAGAGAAACCCACAGACAATATGAAGGGGCTACTCTGGAGGGGACAAAAGCAGAGCAGGACAGTAGTTAACTCTTAGAGAAGCCCATGGTATAAATAAACCCCAGTAGGAGGAGAGAGCAACTGCTGAAGGAAGGAAGAAAAAGAAGCAGCTGGCACATGCCATGGAAGGGCCTCCGGGCAACACGTGTGTAAATCCCTTTGCACAATTGGCAAGCACACCAGAGAACTTTGTCACTTCGCTTCATCTGCAGGAACATGATTTCATTTCAGATGGGTCTGTAGATTTGGCTTATCAATTTCTAGGGCTGGGAGACAGCTGAGAACTCGATTCCCTGGAGCAAGAACTGACAGGCTGCCAAGCTTTTCCCAGTTTGCCTGGTCTGCCATCCGCTTGCTGCAATGTATTTCTGAACATCAGGAGAGCTTAGAGACTGGAAAAGTGATGATATTCATGCTCTTGGGAGAGCTCATCCTCCTCACCAAATCTACAAACCATCCCTTACAGTCCTTTCAAGGCTTTGGCTCATATCTGGAGTACTGCAGACTACAAAGTTTAAAATCTTGAGGGATTGCTTCATTTGTACCAGGCCAGGTGGTTTAGAAATGTTTTTATCCCCAAGATTTTGCTAATAAAATGAGTCAGGAAAGAAATGATGCACAGGCACTTTTATGGAGAAGGCTTTATGAATGTTTCCTATTGAAAAGCTTGTGGAGACAAGCTTGGGCACAGGAGATTGTGGGCTCACTGAACTCCACCAACAATGAGCCCTTTCTCCTCTGACTCCCTGTGCTGGCCTGGATCAGTGGAGTTCTGTGCCCTCTTGTACTTCCTGAGCACCATCTAAAGGGCTGGATTCCCTCTGATGAACTATTTGGTGACTCTCCTTCCCAGAAGTGAGGTAGAAAGCCTGAGACTCTTCTTGAGAAGTTCCTCTCACTGGCCCTTTACAGTGCAGTGTACAGTCACCCTCAGAGATGAGGACATATGGATGGTATTTCTCTGCTCCTGCTCTTCAGGAGAGATGGCTGTGGCAGCATGAGCTTGAAATATGTGCAACAGGTATGTGTGTGGGGGTTGGCTGCTGTGCAGCTCCCTGTCTTTCATAACAGTGGAAAGAAAAGTGTTTCACAATAGGAAGATGGGGTTGTGAAACCATGAGAAGGGATGGGGGAATTCAAGGACAGGATCAACACTTCCAGGAAGGATACAGTGTGTAGATCTCAATGTAATCAGTCTCAAGGACAACTCTCTGTAAGCAGGTAAGCATGTCCTGTGATCTCAGTCTCCAATTAGTCCGAGTTCAGTTGATGAGGAATATACAATACCCCTATTCTTGAGTCATCTGCTGCTTTCCTTCTGTTGCCAAGGTGGAAGAGGGAGATGATCTTTGAATGCTTTGGTAGCTTCAGTGTTCAGTCAAAGGGAGGAGAGTGATCAGAATGAAATGTTCCTGTCTCTGCAGGTGTCTAAAAAAGTGAAACCATCTGAAGAAAGTGGTTGAAAAGAGGGGGGTGTGTGTGAAAAATATGATTTAGGACTCCTGTCTTGTCTGTTCTGTCCATTATTGTAAAGGACCTTTAATTTGAGGCATGGGAGAAAGTTTGCCCTTTGCTAAAGTAGAAGCAGACCAGTCTGTGGACAACTCCACCTGTAAATTCTTTGTCTTGAGAGGTGTGATGCAAGAAAGGAATGAAGAAGCAAGCTGTAGGAAAGAGGATGATGTACACAGATGACTTCACACCAGAAACCAACACGTGCCTTCACAGGTGTAAAGAAAAATTCACAGTTGTGGTTGCAGCAATTGCCAAACTGTGCTTGGCTCTCACTTGGGTCTTCCCAAGTCTTACATTTCAGCTACATGAATTACTAAGGGTACATATTTTTGCGTATTTTTTCTGTGATTCCCTTCCCTGAGAGAGTAAGGTTTTTGTAACTCTGGAGAGAAATGCCCCTGCACTGCAATACACACCTCCAGAGTGGCGTGGTCAGTCCCGTTGGCGTGGAACACGACCGCGTGATGCTGGTGGGTCTTGAGGCGAAAGTGCATGTGCCAGGAGCCAGCCTGGGAGTGCTGGTACCAAACGAAGCTGTGGCCCCCAAACCTCACAGCTGTTCCTGAAAGGAGAACGAAAGAAAGGTCTCACCTTTGCGGCACTTGAGCCTATGGGCTGCACCAAACCTTGCCTCTTCTCCTAGCCTGACGCCACAACTGTCCAGGAGCAACCCATGGATCCCCGCACTGCGTCTCCCACAGTCCCCCTGGGAGCTCCCAATATTCTATGTACCCAGCTGTGAAGCAGCCCTGAAACATCAGCCTGGCTATTTCTGTCCTTCAAGGTGCCCTCAGCATCGTCTACAACACCCTTGAATTCCTCCATCCCTAGCAAGTCTTTATATTATTCTATGGTATCCCCTTACATTCCTGCCTCAGTGATACTGACCTCTACCCCTGCTCCCTCCAATTATTTCTTGAAGTATTCTAGAGCCAGTATAACAAATATACTTTATTTGGCTTTCCTCAAATTTATCAGTTACTCTGTGCTTTGCCAGGTCCAGGATCAACACATGAGATCACAGATCAAAATTCTGATCACTGACCTTCATTATCTGCCATGTATGAGTGACTTTTCCCAATAAAAGAGACAGATGTTGCTGTTATTAAATGCCACAGGAGATTAATTTTTAAAAATAGCCTATGTGAAACTTTCAGACTCTAAGAGTCTTTGAATTGCAGGCAGAGCTGTTGGTCACCGGGCAACGTAATTCCATGGAAAATCCAGGTGCTCTGTAATGTACTGAAGGAACACACAACATGCCCAGGTTTACAGGGTCAGACACTGCCAGGAAGGATTGCTCACCATTGCACGAGCAGATTTGCTCCAAGCTGTGCCGTGGGGTGAGGACGCTGAGCCGGGCAGTGCTGTACGTAGACATCATGCCTGGATCCAGCTGGATGGTCTCCTTGCAGACCCGGTGGGCACAGTCTGACCCGTGACAGGGCACATGGATCGCTTTCTTCATCCGGAGCCCGACGAGCTGGTCCATCTCCCCAGCTGAGCCAGTGAGCTTGTTTGCCAGCACCCGTGGCTCGTACAAGGAGCCGTGTGGCTCCCCAACAGCCAGGAGCAGGTCCACTCCATCAGAGGTAGCTGCAGGCTGCAGGCTGGCCATGTGGATGTTCTGGCGACGGGTGACAAGGATGTTCCCCAGAAATCTCTGCAAGTTGCGCCAGTGGTCCCCCACAAACTCCTCGGGGGAGAGGTGTCGGAAATGCAGCACCACTGCCTTGTCCAAGGCCTCCTGCGTGAAGCACCACACGTGGATGCTGACGCTTGTGGTGGCTGTGAACGTTCCATCACTGACTGTCACGTTCAGAAGGTAGTGGCCGTGGGGGAGCTTGTCCCCTGCAATGATCTTCCCATCCGCAGCCCCGACAGAGAAGAGCCCCTCCTTGGGCACTTGTGCCACCAAAGTGTACACCAGCGTGTCATGGGGGTCCCGGTCTGTGGCGTGGATCTTGCCCAGAACGCCACCTCGGAAGGCTTCCTCGTTGGTGGTGATGAATATTTCCAGGGGAAGGGCCGAGGGGGCGTATTGGCTCTGCTCAGTCACTTGGATGTTTATAAATGCAGATGAGGAGAGGGGAGGGATGCCACTGTCGGAGACCTGGCAAGGGAAACAGGAGGATCTGTTATAGCCACACACTGACTCACGTCACCTCACCTGGCTGGCGAGGTCTTCGAAGGAGAGTGCCTTTCAGGGAGCAGTGAGGGGAAGCTCTCAGGCAGCAGGTTGGGAACGAAGAAGGAATGGGAAAAAATCGGCAGCAGTGTTGGTGTTCTGCCTGGAGAATGCTCCAGGGAAAGGGCAGCATCCCTTCCAGCATGGAGACTGAGTGAGGCCTTCTGCTAGCAGTGGGGCCACGCTCATTTCCCTGTGCATTCAGCAGCAGCTGAGGCACCCCTGAGTGGCTCTAAATTCCTGAGGGTTAGTAACTTTTTGTGATGTTGCCAATGTTTGTGGTTCCAGGCGTAACTGAGCGTACGGAGATGTGAACCAGTTACGCACATCAACACATTCGCTCGCCTTCTGGGCTGCCCAAGCCCCTGTCCCCCCTCTGACAATGTCTGTCTAGCATTGAGTCAAGGAACCTCAAAAAGAAAAATGCGAATAATCAGATTATGGAATAAATTTCTCCCTAACGCTAAGCAGTTAGAGGTTGAGATTTGTAATATAATAGTACCCAGGTTTTACAACAACTGCCATTACTGAAGAAGTATGTACTTTACATGTTATTATCCTTTTGTTTGTAATGGACTATCCTTACTGATAACATTGAAAAATAATGAATTCATTCTGCAACAGCAGAAATCCTTTTTGAAGAGGAACTTAAACCACTTCTTAAATGACAAGGATAATTAGAGAAAGCTTGTAGGACCAGATCCAGGTCTCACTTTAAATTGGAATTCACTAGAATGATTATGGGGAAAGCATCTGTCTAAGGAAACTGCTGACAGAGTATTTTTCATGATCATATTATCTGATTTTATCAACACAGAAGCTGGCCCCCTGCTTCTTGTGGGCAGACTGTGTGGAGAAATGAGCTTTGGAGCTGGCTCCAAGCTGCACAATTTGTGCCTGGATTGGATTTCTTCAAAGCCAGAGATGTTTTCACTGAGCTGGGCCATGCTAATCGCATTTTATTGCTACTTAAGGTGCCTGGGGAATTCAGACACCAGGACAGTAACACAGGCCCTACCTGGACTTGCAATAGGTACTGTTCTTTCATTCTTCTGTTCAGGACAGATGATGTCACCAGCAGACCATTCTGGGTGACTTCAAAGGCTTTCCCATCATTTCCCTGGGTGATCTGGAATGAGTATGGTGGTCCATTTTCTGGAGAGTCTCTGTCGCTCATAATCAGCTCCAGGACACTTGTCCCCACGGGAGCATTCTCCTGAAATGGGGAAAGATGCTGTTGGAGGAAGGGAAGCAAAGAGAAGCAGCCCAGGGGAACCTACAGTGCCCCAGGAGCTGCTGGATCAGGAAACAAATAGGGAAACAAATCCCACCCCTGCCCTAGAACACACAGAGCACAAAACAGTAACGTGATTCATCACTTCCTCCCCACTCTGCTCCAACAGCAGCCCAGGCACGAGATCCTCAGTGCCACGAGAGGGATTGGGAGAACAAACTGTCTCCTGGCTTACCTGCACCACCACACTGTAGTTGAGCTGGAAGAACCGGGGAGGGTTGTCATTGACATCAGACACATGGACGTGCACAGGAACATCGCTGAACTGAGCAGGGTGGCCGTTGTCCGTGGCTCGAACTGTCAGGGAGTAACTGGGGATCTGGAGGATTTGTAGGGCGGGATTACTTGGAGAAATGGCAGAATGGTGGCTTTTTCACATTTAAGTTTTATTCTGTTGCACGCTGTTGAAATGCCCGAGGCCATGCACCATGGCCGCTAAAGCTTTACCCTTGGCTAAGGCTCTCCATCCATAAACATCACCCAAAGCTCACTGCTAAACTAAATCAGCCTCACAACAGTTGCAGAGAAGAGAAACAACTTGGCAAAGATGGGTGAAACTAAGCTGGGCAAACACCTGTCAGTAGTGGTTTAAGAATCGTAGAATCACAGAATAAGCTGAGCTAGAAGGGACCCATCAGAATCAGCTCCTGTCCCTGCAGAGGACATCCCAAGAATTCCACCATGTCCCTCAGAGTGTTGTCCAAAGGCTTCTGAACTCTGGCAGGCAGAGACAAGCAGCTGCTGTTTTATGAATGAGAGCTTGTCCAGGTAACCTTTCTCCTCCCCACACCTGTTTTCTCTAATGCTGTAATGCAGAGAAGCAGAACCCAGCTATGCTGGTTTCCAGGTCGGGGCTAACTCTCAGCCAGCCAGCCTGAAGTATCAGTGGAGCAGACCAAAACTCAAGAGCTGTGGAAGGGGTCCCTGCCCATGGAAGGGGCTGGAACTAGATGATCCTTGAAGTCCCTTCCAACCCAAACCATTCTATGATTCTATACTGCCTTTCCTAAAGCCCAGCCTTCCTACTGCAGTATCCGTGAGTCTACAACCAAATTAATGCCTTGTCTTTTACCTACAGTATTATGAGGAAATAATTCAGAAAACAGAAGGCAGTCGAGGAAGTTGTTCTCCCTCAGTCTTTCGGGACACATCCGTTTCAGCCTCCCCCTTCTCATTTTCCTGAACTCACCTCCTCCCTGTCCAGATGCTTGGCAATGCTGATCTGCCCATTTTTGGGTTGAATGGCAAAGTGTCCCAGCGGGTTCCCTTCCATGATGGAATATGTGATCTGATTGTTCATTGACCCATCCAAGTCATCAGCTGACACCTGTTTGGAGAAAAAAACCCAACCCTGCTAGGACCCCTGGGCCAAAAAGGACACGCCATGGAGAAATGGGACCACTTTATCATTTAAGGGTATTGGTTTGAGCTTGCTTCAAATGAGGAGGGGGAGAGTGATTCAAAAAAGTGTCATCCAGCAGTTTTTTAAAGACAACATAGTTTTCTCAGCTTTTTCCTAGTCCCTTTCCTGACTTTACCACCCCTGTGATGGTAACAGGCTGGACAGGGAACTCCCCATCACCTTGGGCTCTGCTATCCCACCCAGAGAAGCCTCTGCCTTCCCCAGGTCACAAGGGCATTGTCCTTTTTCAGGCATTTTAGTTTTCTTGGGATGTTCTCAAAGCTCCTGAGCCCACTCTTAATTTTCCCTTAAAGGTGTCTTATAAGGCAAAGTGTTAACCATGTCTGTGGAGTCTCAGGAATTCTGCCGATCATCCTTTTCTAAAGTTATGCTTTAATTTTAGATGCTGAATGTCACAAGCCCACTGAGGTCGCTGTGTCCAAGGAAAAGTGAAGTGCACTACGGGAGTGAATATTGCATAGCACAAATAAAGAACAGGTAAAGACAGCTGGCCTGGTTCGTTATCATACCGTGAGGATGATTTCTCCAACGGCAGCATCCTCCCGGATGTCAGTGAAGTAAGGATCTTGGACGAACTCCGGTGCATGGTCATTAATGTCAGTTATGTTGATCACCACCATGGTCACATCGCTGAGAGAGGCTGAGCCCTTCCTCGTGCCCTCGATGGACAGGTAATACTCGTGACTCGCTTCAAAGTCCAGGCTCCCGTTTATGTACAAGGCACCTGCATTGTCAGATGGGGAGGACAGAAATTACTCTGAATGAATGGCACCTGAGATTTCTTGGAAAACTGCAGAAATGCCAAGGCAACTGCCGAACTGCCAGCTGAAACGGTGTAGTTGACCTAACTTTGACCACTTTGATGTGGAAGAATTATCAAGAGCCTTGTGAGCAGAGAGGCTGAGGCTCCACTGATGAGGATGTTACAGCCGAGGGCAGGAGGTCATTGCTGACGCAGCCAAGGGCTCGTTTCAGGGAGTTAACACTGGCCTTCTGATAACAGCTCTTATCACATCGCTGTGCAAACAGAACAGGGCTTTATCTGGCTGGTAATCCTGGCTCAACACCTGCCCATGGTTAGGGTGCTATTATCCATGTTCATTCAGTGCTACCCAATAAAGCTGCCCGTTACCCTGGGCTGCAGGTTCCTCGTGGTACCAAGATGGAAAGACTTTTTAAATGAAACCACTTTTTCCTGCATTTGGAAGTGGGAAAATTTCCTCATCCTGTCTGCCATGTATCCCTCATTCACAAGGACCTCTCTCAGGTCTCAGACAAATAGAAGTTATCTTTCCATTAATTTCAGTAAGATTTGGATCACTCCTTAAGTGACCTGGATGGCAAAATTTGAAGTAGAAAGGAAGACTGTATTCCCAACCCTTGTGCTGGGTAAAGACAGGGGAGCAGAAGTGGGAGCCAAATGGAGAAGAACCAGAGAAGATGCACACAAAGACAGCCTTTGATGTTGGATCAACCTGGCCCTGCTCGGGCACAAGATCATTTTACCTGTGTTTGAGTTGAGCTGGAATTTCCCGTGGTCGTTGCCGTTCACAATTTCATACTTGATCTCTGTGTTTTCTGCATTGTCCCTTGTCAGGGCTGACAAGTTGAGGACCTCGGTACCCACAGCCACATCCTCTTTTACCATGGCCACGTACTCAGGGGCCAAGAAGACAGGCAGGTACTCATTGAGATCCACAACGGAGACAGTGACAGTGCCCAGAGAGGAGAGGGGCTGTGGGGTGCCCCGGTCGGTGGCACAGACTGTCAGCTCGAACGCTGAGTGCTGGGAATCCTTCAGAGGCTTCTCCAGGCGGATCACCCCTGTGGTTTCCTCAATTGAAAAGTGTCCATTGGCAGAGTCAGACAGAGAATAGACCACCTCAGCGTTGAGACCTGGAAGGGTAAGGGACAGGCTGCAATAATTTACGGGTAGGGATGCTGCTGGGTTTATTTATTTATAATCAATTAGGACTATATGAACTTAATGACCTTCAGTCCCAGGGAGAATGGAGGCTGTATGAACATCATATGAACATCAAGTGTGCCCCCGCCCATCTGCAGGTTCAGACATCTAGCCACCCTCACCATTATCCACCAGTGTCACCTGTCTGCACTTACTGGTGTTTCCCTGTTTTAATTGCCTTGTTTTCAAATGTAATTTCCCTTCATATCTGCTCCCAAAGAAGATAAATATGATCTTGCTCCTCTGTCATCCTAAATTCAGTCTCTGCTGGAGAGGTTTATTTAAAGTTCCTTTCTTAGGAGCCTTACCTATTTTCTGAGAATCTTTGTGTCTTCAGGAGGACCTCTCTATCCAGATTACCTACCTCACCCATATCTAAAACTCTTTTGTTTCCTTATTCCACTCATTCTCAGTCCCCAACTTTGATAAAGTTTCTGTCCAGTTTGGATCCCTGTGTTACAGTTTGTGCTGCGCATCACAGCTGCAGTTACTGAGCATGTTCTCAAAGAAGGTCTGCATGTTTCTACAGATACTGCACTCCCAACAGGGTCACAAAAATGCTGATGCCAGCCCAGTAGTCAAGCACATGTCAGCGATGAGATCCAGGCACATCTTCGCCAAGATTCAATCATCTAAGCCCATTGCTGTAGCATTTCCCCAGGTTTCAGAGGCTTCTATTCAGAATGAAAGATGAACTCTACTAACACATAAATCCCATTCTGACTCACCTTCATCAAGGTCCCTGGCAGCAACCACGGCAATGGGTGTCTTTGTTGTGGTGTTATCAAAGACGGCCACGGCGCAGTGACTGGGGAAGAACCTTGGTGCGTTGTCATTGGTGTCCTCAATGATCAGCGTCACATCAGCCTGGCAGGAACGGCCCCCGCCGTCAGTGGCTTTGGCTACCAGGTGGTACGTGGGCTTCTGCTCACGGTCCAGGGATGCAGACGTGGTCAGCTCCCCTGTGGGAAAGAACAGGAGGTGGTCGTGTCTCCAGCAATCACGGCCACAGCCTACAAGACCTCAGACAGGTTCAGCTGTTTTCCTGGATGAACCGTGGGAGACAATAATTGAGCTAATAGTGGTGATGTGTCCACGCCACATTGCTCAGGGCTATCCTCGGATCACTGCCAGCCAGGGCCCTGGCAAGGTCTCGCATGGGGAGTCCTGCAAGTTCAGCTGAACTTCATCCAACGGATGCCATCATGGGATAAAACTGTTCACAAGTAAATCGTACTTCTAAACCCCACTGCACTGAGCTTTCTGCAATGCAGTGAACTCCAAGTGATCTCGAGAATGATCACAAAGTCTGTTCGGGTAAATACACTGCCCAAGACCCAACCGAGGTGATTTAGAATTTAGAACTTGTGTCCTTGGCTCAAGCCAAATACTTGCTGCTCTCTCCTCCTTGAGACCTGGCTGTCAGCAATAGTGTCTGCCCTTCATTTTAACAACATTTATAAAGAGAGCAAGCAGGACAATGCTGACCTCACCCTCCTCTATGCTGCGGCCATCCCTTCCTAGCTTGGGACAGCTGGAATGAACAGCTCCTCGTGTTTGCTCAAGAGGAGGTAAGTGCTGAGCCATGCAGGGAGCTCGCATTCTCGGGGGATGGTGAGGGAGAGGACAAAGCATCCCCTTGCCCTGCTCTCACCCGTGTGTGGGCCCAGCCGGAACTCCTCCGCGCCGGGGCCGTGCAGGCTGTAGGTTATCTGGGCATTGCTGCCGACGTCGGGGTCGGTCGCTGATATTTTCAAAATGAAAAGACCCGGCCCAGCATCTTCAGAGACTCTCCCAGTGTAGAATATCTGGACAGGACAGAAAAAATCGGCATCTGAGCCATCTCCAAAACACCTCCAGCCCATATGGGGGGAACAGACCAACAAGAGCTTCACAGAGAAGGATAAACCCTGTGGTTAATAGGGGAACACAATGTTCCTCCCAATTTTGGCTGCTGGGGTGTGGACTGGGACCAGTGAGCTCATTTCACACAAGCCTTTGAATCTCCTTTGGGAAGTAACCACCTCTGTTCGTTCTCACCATGGGTGACGTCCGCACCAGTGATCAGCTCCCTACAGTAACAAGCCTCCTGATGGGAATCTCCCAGCTTAGCAGGATATAAAACTCAGTAATTTACATGCCCCTTCCCAGGAGGCTTCCTGGCATTGTTTATCGCCAAAAATTACTCTTCATAATGCTTAGGCTCTCACTTGCTGCTGGCAAACATGCTTGGAGGCTAGACTTAATATTCTTGCTTGACATGCAGCTTAATTAAAATTGTTAAGCATAATCAAAGCAACAGGATCGTGTGAGAAGAATTATGACAAGCCAAACCCTTTAACATGCTCTGCCTGTTCTTTCTTCTTTGCTATTGTGTTCTTTCTCTCCCAGGATCTCCCTTTATGCCCCTGATGTCCCAGAACAGATGTCTTACCTGGCCACACTCAGGGCTGTTGTCATTGATATCCAGTACAAAAATTTCCACTTCAGTGGTGGCCTGAAATTTCCCATCAGAGGCCATAACCTTGAGCAAGTATTTCTCTGTATCTTCTCTGTCCAGAGGCCTCTTGGAAGAAATTGTCCATTCGCCGTCAATTTGGTCAACTGTGAACTGTCCTAGTACGTCTCCTTCTAGAAGGGGGCAGGGAGCAAGTAAAAAAAGGCATTTAATAAGTGCTGAAAACCAGAAGTGATAAGGAAAGGGAATATAGGCGTGTCTGGCACTGATGGTTCCTCAGGAGACCTGAAGGACTTTGATGCTCTTAGAGGTCTTTTCCAACCTAAATGATTCCATGACTCTCTGACTCACACTGGTGATGCAGAGTGGGCACTGGGGGTGCATCCAGCAGGTGAGGAGATTTTGGTCAACCTCACTGCCCAGCTGAGAATATACCCTGCACGTTTTAGTTATTCCCTGTCTGCATATTACAGAGGGAGAAGGAAACAAGTGACTGCAGAAAAGTCAGTAATGTTCTGCAGATGTGCATATTCATTGCCTCAAAACCACAGTTTCTCACCTTCCCAAAGCCTGTCAGTCTTTCTTGGTGCATGTTCCTAAAGGGATCTGAGAGCTGTAAATATCCTGCAGACATTGTTTGGATCTTATTGTTATGGTACCATGTATAGTTGTACTTCTCTTAACCTACAGAGGTATTTAATTTATAGCTTTGTTTTCTGGGGCTACTTTTTGTTTCTGTAAGAGCCAAATGATGAGAGGTAAATCCAGACTAGGCAGGCTCTCTGGTCCACCAGATTTATGCTGCTCCTACTGTTGTTAGACATGTTGGGTTTTAAATGGGTTGGATGCTGCCACTGGAGAATCCCTCTCTCCTGGGAAGGAGCTGGTGTCCTCTCCTGACCCAGAAGGAAGCATAGCAGGCAATGGGAGTCAGTGAAGAGAGCTGGGTATGGAATCTGTTTGTGTTGGACTCTGAAGGGTCTCGCACAGTGGGATAAATTAAATTCACTCTCTTTCTGCTTTCATTTGTGCCACAGTGGTGAGGTGGTGGAGCTGGAGGCACAGTGACACCTCTGCTAGCCCTTCTGATGCTGGGAAACACCAGTCCATGCCCAGATCTGGTTTCTGTGTGTTTGAAATCAATGTGGACAGGGGGAAGCTGGGCTCTGTGTTCACCTAATCCACTCCTTTTCTGCATTTGCATGTTTATTTGTGGAGTTTGACCTGTGCTTCTACGTGCAGAGCACAGAGAGCACAAGGTGGTCACCCCCTACCATGAGTGTGCGTCCTCTCAGGTTTAAAGCATTTGGAAGTTACTGTTACCATTAAGATGGCAGAAATGTGAATACATAATGGATTAAATCTTTCCTCCCAAAGGCTTGCAAATACCTAGGCATGCCATAAACCAAATGAAAGTACCAGCATTCCTCCCCTGTTTTGGCTGGTTACAATAATAGATAACAGGCTGCAGCATGATCTGGCCTAATGTTTTGACCCTGAAGGGTCCTCGTTTGAGTCTGAACAAAAATTTTAATTTGAAGTATCTGCTCCAGGTCTTAGAAAGACTCTTTAGGGTCAAAAACCACCATATAATCAAGCTTCTACTTGTGCAGATGCACAACAAACATTCCACTGTAACTTCTTTCCTATTTTACAGCAGTGGTTAATTTTAGTTGGCACATATGATGTTTCAGGGATGCAAGTGTAATTTTTAGTATTTCTTATTAGCCAAAACCTTTACTAAGATTGACATGACAGTCTTAAATATCCCCCAGTGCACAGTGCCTAACTGCAGCCCTATTATTAAGCCAGACTCCAAGTAGTTTTGTAGGAAACACATTTAATACCAAAAAGTTATATATAGTTATTAAAAAACACAGACAGGTTACAGGTGTATGTGTGATGTGTAAACTGACTGCACTGCTGGCAGGAGAAAAAGCTGGGTCAAAGAACTTAAATACAGATCACAATATCCGTACGTGAGAAAAACCTTCCTTCCTGGTGTGCCACCTCTTCTGTCCTTCCAATAGATATTACAATTACACTGTCCTAACTATTCCTCTGCTGAGAAAGTGTAAACAAATATTTGTACAGTACTCTGTCATTACTTATATGTATCTTATTTATTCCCAAAGAAATAGGGCGATTCAGTGGTGAGATAGTTATTTTAAGGATCATTCCACTCACTGCTGTTAGTTACTAAAGGGTTTTGTATTCCCCAGATTCATTTAACCGATGAGTCCAGCTCATGATAGAGCTCAGCCTGCATCTCCTGCTTCTGATAGGACTGTCAGCATAACACTATTTCTGGACTAATAATCTGTAAGACAAGGTATCAAATCCTCACTTTGAGATGATGCTCTCTTCTTGCCCACTGGAGATTCAAAGTCAGGAAAAACTCACCGGTGATGTAGCACGTGACCCGCCGGTTCTGCTCGGAGATGTCGGCGTCGATGGTGCTCAGGGTGACAACGACCTGCCCCGGCTCCGCGTTCTCAGTGACCGACCCCCTGTAGAAATCGGAGGTGAACTGCGGAGCGTTGTCATTTTCGTCAGAGACAGTGACCTCCACCAGGGTTTGGGAGGAGAGCTGGACCTTCCTGCCGTGATCAGTGGCCACCACATAGAAGCGGTAGATCTCCTGGTCTTCACAGTCCAGTTCTTTCAGCGTGGTGATCCACCCGCTCTCACCATCGATGGTGAAGAGCCCGCGGAGGCTGCCAGATTCTGCTTCCAGACTGTAGGTCACCTGCCCGTCACTTCCCATGTCCTGGTCGATAGCTGTCACTTGAATGACTGTGGTTCCTGAAGGCATGTTCTCCATGACAAAAGCTCTGTAGGGATCTGCCTCAAACACAGGTCTGTTGTCATTGACGTCCTGCACTTGGATATTCACAGAGACCAGAGACACCAGCTCAGTCTCCTGATGTGAGCAGTGAGCCATGACATCAACCTGGTACCACTTGGTGGTCTCATGATCCATGGGTTTTTTGATTTTCAAAGCCCCTGTTTGTTCGTCCACTGTGAACACCTCATCCTTGTTACTTTCTGTAGTGGTTCCCTTCACCAGGCTGTATATAATGGGATCCTCTGCAAAAGCTTTGACTGACCCTATTTCTGACCCCTCTGGAAGATCCTCAGATGCAGAGAATGTATAAAGGGGCTCAGAAAACCTTGGCAATGTCACCTCCCTGGGGACAATCTGGAGATTCACTGGAACAAGGGAGTTCCAGTGAGGGGGTCTGCCATCTTCCGCTTTCACCTTGAAGTTAAAGGCTCTGTTTTCTAAACCAATAAGGCTCTCCTTGACCTTAACAACACCCGTGGCAGCATTGATCTCCACAAGGTCTTCTGCCACATCTTCCACAGAGTCAACAGAGTAAATGACATCTGCATTTGCACCTTCATCAGCATCGTAAGCCAGTACCTGTATGACAGGGGAGCCTTTGCTGACATTGGACTGGATGGACAGTGTGTATTCAGAGGCTTTGAACAGAGGTGGGTTGTCATTCTCATCCGTAAGGATTATTTTGACAGTGCAGAAGGCTACCTTCCCACCCCCGTCCTTGGCCATGACTTTAATGGCAATGACTCTCTCTGTGGAATTTTCCCTGTCCAGCTTTTGCAGGGTGGCAATACAGCCTTTATTGTCTATGGAGAACTTCTCATGGGCGAGTTTATTTATGATGGTGTAGTCTATGGTGCCATATGGGCCACCGTCTGGGTCAATAGCCAGCAGCTCAATCACTTTGGTTCCTATCTCAGCATTTTCTGCCAGCTCTGCCTCGTACACATTCTGCTGAAAAGAGGGGCTGTATTTGTTGGCATTTGTGGTGTTGATATACACAGGCACAGTGCTCTTGAAAACTCCATCTGAAGCAGAAACTCTGAGACTGTAAGATGGCTCCAAGTCCTTTTTGCAGCGGTTGAACATGGATATTATCCCAGAAGTGCTGTTGATGGCAAAATGCCTGTTGTCATTACCCGAGAGGATCACGTACTCCAGCCGGGTGGTGTCTCCACTGTCAGGGTCCAGGGCCTGGACTTTGATCACGATGTGCCCACATGTGGCCATTTCACTGACCTTGGCTTCATACTGAAGCTGGCTGAACTCAGGGGGGTTGTCATTGATGTCTGTCACATCTATGACGACCAGGGCATCGCTACTGAGCGGAGGCACCCCATGGTCTGCAGCTCTGACTTTGATGCGGAACTGTGGGTTTGTTTCATAATCAAGTGCTTGAGCTGTTGTTATTTGCCCTGTGCTGGCATCAATATTAAAGAATTTGGCAGCATCTGAACCATCATCCATGATCTGATAGGAGACCACTTTGTTTCTGCCCGAATCCTCATCAGAGGCAAAGAGTTGGACAACAGGGGTCTGTGGTGGCAAACTCTCTGAGACAGACGCTGTATAAATGATCTCAGAAAATATGGGGGGGTTGTCATTAACGTCCTCTACCTCCACCTCTACTCTGGCTTCTGAGAATGATCCAAGTGCTGTGTCTGTGGCTCTAACAGTGAATGTGTGTTTTGTCTCTAGCTCATAGTCCAGCTGCCCGGTGACAGTAAGGACACCAGTTTTGAAGTCGGTGTTGAAGAGTCTCAGGGAATCTTCTTCCACAATGTTGTAGATGAGGCGCAGGCCTTCAGGGCTGCGGGCCTGGATGTGGAGGATAGATGTGTATGGGGGGATGTTTTCTGGCACCTTCACTCGGTAGTACAAACTTTGGAACAGAGGGTTGGATCTGTTCCTCACACTGATCACAACCTCCTCTTCAGAGTGTAGGGGAGGCTCTCCGTTGTCCTTAGCAATGACCCGGAGGTTGTATTTATTTAAAGCTTGATAATCAAGAGGCCTCTTAAGGGAGATGTCTCCTAGGTAAGGGTCAATCCAAAAGTATTTGTAGTCCTCTGCAAATGAGTAGGTAACAGCTCCATTATCCCCTATGTCTTTGTCTGTTGCTGAGACCTGAAAAAGGACATCCCCTGGCTCTGTGCCGTCCTGCACCGAGGTGTAGTACGGCACATTCTCAAACTGCGGGGGGTTGTCGTTGACATCCTCTACATAAACCCTGACTCTGGCTTGGGACACTCTTGGTGGCTTCCTGCTGTCCTTCACTTCCACAGCTACCTCGTGCATGTCTTGCATTTCGCGGTCAAATTTCACACCCTTGGTCTGAAGAACTCCGGAGGCTTGGATCATTTTGAACCTTTCCTTTTCATTCAAAAGTGAATAGGAAAGGGGTTCATTTAGCTGATACCCTTTGACCCCAAGAATGGTTAGAGTCTTCTCGTCTGTAGAGTTCTCCGTCACAGTTGCTGTATATACATCTTGATCAAATTTCAAGCTGGTACCTTGTGCCCGAGTTAAATTTAGCTTAACCAGAACTGTACTCTTGTATAAGCCATCAGCAGCTCTGACTGTGAGCTCTCGGTAGCTTCTCAGGCCAGTAGTGTTAAGAATGGAGATGAGACCTGTGAGTGGATGGATATGGAAAGCATTATCAAGGTTCCCTTCCACGATGCTGTAGGTCACCTCCGAATCTGCATCTTTTGCCTGCACTGACAAAAGCTCCATCCCTGGGTGGGCAGGCAGCAAGACAGAAATGTCATAAGTGTCTTTGAGAAAGACTGGAGGTGAATCATTGACATCTTTAACGTGGATTGTGACCTTGGCAGGCTTGGATGCAAACAAGCTGGGACTACCACTGTCGTGCACATGTACACTGAAGTGGAAAACTGGCGTGAGCTCATAGTCTATATCAGCACGACTGGTCAGCGTCCCTGTGCTGGGATCCACTGTGAAATATTTCAGTGCCTCTGGTTCCAAAATCTCATAGACCAGCAGAGCATTGGAGTCTTGATCAGCATCTGTTGCATAGGTCACGAGGGGAGCATTGCTTTCATCCAGAACCATGCTTTGGGTTGGGGCATTCTCCATGATCCAGCCAACAAAGGAAGGCTTAACGAAGACAGGCACATTGTCATTCTCATCTATGACATAGATGAGCACCACTGCGTCCATAAATGCTCCAGCCATGTTGGTGCCACGGACTTTCAACTGGTAAAAAGACACCTGCTCAAAATCTAAGCTCTTCTGAGTGGAAATCAGGCCTGACTGATAGTTCATGGAGAACACTCCATCTCCATTTCCATCTTTTATTTCATAGCTGACTGGTGACAAGCTTGTGGCTGAAACCTGGATCAGAGGAGAGCCAATAGGAGTGGATTCACTGATCTCTGTGATGTATTCAGCCTCTGGAAATTTTGGAGGGGTTCGATCCGAGGGTCTAATGTGGACATGTACTGTAGCAGAGTCTTTAAGCGGAGGAAACGCCCGATCTTCTGCCTTTACAATAAGAGTAAATCGCTCCTGCCTGGATGGGTCCAGTTTCTGGGCAACTGTAATAATTCCAGAATACGGGTTGATGCTAAAGAAACCTTCCCCATTACCTGCAAAAAGAGAAATTACAGAGTGAAGAATGCAGACACCTTATTGGTCTTGGTTTTCTGAACCTCTTTTTCACAGATTCTTCTGATTTCGGACCTGATTAACATCTGTTTCTTTTACTGGGAGAAATGAATTCATTTCTAAATAATTTTAATTATAAGAACAATGAACCCATTGAGATCTGTGAGCTAACATTTGAATCAATCAAAATGTAAATTTGAGATAAACACCCTTCTAATTTAAGCATATTTAGTGGTGGCAGAGCATGTGCTTGAAGCTCTTGCCTCGTGTGCAGAACACGGTAGCACAGACAGTACTAGTTCCTTCAAGCCCTGTCATGCTTGTAATTACCAATACTTCAGGAGCAATTAAATCCCTCAGTCCTTGATCTAAATTGCAGTGAGAAAGATGGAGCAAAGGATGGCTTGTCTCCTGCAAAGAATTTACAGGCTAAATAGGCCGTGTGGCACAGACATAAATACTTAAATTTTAACCTTTATAGTGAATGATAAAATATTTTTGAGCATGAATGACTCAAAACCACCACCAGTCAATGCTGAAAGGGTTCTCACTATTCCTTGAGGATGTGTTTTTTGGTAGAAATAGTGGAATGATGATGACTGCTGTGGGAATTGGAGTACTTTTGCCTAACAACTGAATAGTTCCCATGGACAAAGAGGAATTTTGTCCACGAACTCAGATTTTAGATTGTTTTAACTCATCCAGTCACATTTTTTCATAGACCAGTGACTCAACATTAAACTGTCTTCTTAAGAAAAGATACTAATATTCCATAACATGGAAATTACCTACTCCCTCTAGATTTTTTTCTTGGTAGGAAGAAAATCACATTTTAGAACCATGCAGCCATTTGCTGTTCTTCGCTACAGCTAGAGAAAAGCTGGTCAAATGGCCACTAGTTAGAGCACGGTAGTGCAGGTATGATCACAACCTAAACTGTCTTGTTGCACAGCTCTCACCTGCCTGAAGGGAGTAGTGAATTTCACCGTTCGCTCCCTGGTCCTGATCAAGGGCTCTGACTTGTACAATCTCCGTGCCCACCACTGCTGAGTCCAGCACTTCTGCTTCGTAATGGATGTTGCTGAACTGGGGAGGGTGCAGGTTGCAGCTGTCCACATGGATGATGACTCGGACAAAGTTCCGCTTGATGGGGACCTCCTGGTCTCGTACCTGAAGGGCAGAGAGAGAGCAGAGTCACACGCAGGGACAAGCCAGTCTTGCCTGTGCCATCTTCCAAGTAACTCATCAGCACTCTTACACAGGGGGCTGTTCTGCAGTGGTACCAACCCTGTGGCTGGGAATGAGCCTGGAAGTTTCAGCACCAAAGCTCAGCCTTGGAATTTGAAACCAAACATTAACTATTACACACCGTGTTTTCCTTTAGAAGAATCCAGTGGCCCTCCAAAGAAGGTGGTTAGAGGAATGCAGGGTGTTAACTACATTTAGCCACACTGTAAAGGTTAACACCCTGCTTTCCTCTTCCCTATTGTTCCAGACAAATCCTTCCTCAAAGACTAGAACCACTTTTAATTTCTCCAATGACCCATATATCCTGGCCAAGCTGGTGGACTCAGCAGGGCTTGGTTAGGACTCACCATCACTGTGAGGGTGTGCTGAGGCATGGGCTGGGAACCGAAGCCTTCTGCTGCTGTGAGGGCCCCACTGCCCGGATCCAGCTGGAAAAGTCTTGTGCTTTTGGGGTCCATGCTGCCATGGATGGTGTAGATGAGCCCCTTTCCTTTGTCCTTGTCTGTTGCACTGACTCGAAGGATTTCTCTCCCTGAGGGGGTATCTTCAGGAACCCTCACCTCGTAATGGCTCTCAAGAAACTGGGGACGGTGCTGGTTGATGTCAATCACATGGATAAATGCCTGTGGGGGAGACAGCACAGTGAGGGCAGCAACTGGACATGCAGCCATGTAAAATCTCAGCTACCAATCCTTCTTGGGCGCTGACATACTCTGAGTGCCACAACCATCACAGTTTTCCAGCTCTTGGAGCTTTGCTACCTGTGATGACTGGGAGCCCTTTTGTCCTTCATCCCAAGGAACTCCGGCTGTGCCTTCCCCTTTGTGTTTTTCAGTTTGCTTCCTCTCCTTTTTAAAAATCTCTCCAGTCTGGCAAGGCATTCAGAGTGAACGTGCCTGCACTTGGCACACGGGAAGCAGTCACAGCCTGCCGTGGAACGCAGCAGTGGCTCAGCCGTGGTGCCAGCTTTGCTGGCTGGTGCCTACACAGCAACCCCCATTATTTACTCAACAGAGAGCTGACAGAAGAGGGATGTTTGGTAAAAAAGGGGAGGGGCTGGCCTATCTCAAGAGCAAGAAGTGTGTGGAGAAGCAAAATTTCTGTTCTACCCTTTTTAGCCAAGTCTTCCTCTCTACATTTAACAGCCTCCCTGGGAATCCTGAATCCTGCCTGGGAAGTCACTGCTTTCTTCTGTGTGGTCTCCTACCCTGGCTGTCCTGACCCTCCTACTGATGTGCTTCCTGCACCTCAGGAAGTCCCAACCAAGTGTAATAATTTGCTTCCTTTAGCAACCCCGAGCATGCCATGGGGGTTTTGCACAAGCAGGTTTCTTGACATCTGCTAGCGGCCTTGAGTGCCAAAATAAACGTAGGGATGAGAGGCAAGGTGGCAAGGAATGCACACCAGGCAAGGTGGGGCTTTGTTTGTTTATTTGGAACAACACTTGAAGACAGTTGAGACAAGTGGCCATGTTAGCATCTCAGCATCACGTTCCACAGGAATGGTGGAGCTCCTCACTCATCACCCCCACAGTGAATTTCCCACGATAAGCGTCACTGACAGCTGACTCACGTTCTAGGTCTTCCTGTGCAGCAAGGGCTGGATTTTTGGCTGCTTCTTAAGTGTGGAGAGAATAACAAGTGAAAGATTGAGCCCTGGACACCCCTCCTCAGGGTAGGTAAAGATGGGCAAATCTCATCATTTCAGCTGGGGCTCAGGGACATGCCTGAGAGTGAAGTGCCTCCTTTCATCAATACTTACTTTATATATGGCAACTCAGAGCACACAGCATCTCTGCAGTTGCCCCACTCACCCCCTGGGCCTGACCTCACCTCTTGTAGATGCATTTGTGCTGGCTGTACCTGGGCTAACATACCCCAGGAACGCCCCTTGACTTGGGAACACAGACCCAAGCCTGACCTAACTGTGTACACACTTCCCTTAAGATGTTGTCCCAGATGTGCTGGAATTCAGCCTAAGCAGCTGAGACCAAGTTGTGATGTGTGTGTGAGAACTGCCACCCCAGCTTGGCTGGTGGTGTAGCTGTGTCCTTGTGTGCTGCCTGGGAGCAACAGGAAAGACCCAGGCTTCCTAGACCAGTTGTGTTTCCAACAAATAAAAACATTTCTAGCTTGGTATAAGGTAAGACTTGGGTCACTGTGTAATGTAAGATCCCAGTGTAAGGAGATTCCTGTATCTGGCAGCTGATCCAGAGCTCAGCAGACTCAGAAGAAAGGTTCCCTTTGGCACATGTTCCCTCTCGATGGGGTCTCCACTAAAGAAAAAAACATTACCTGGGTTTTGATCGTACTGGACCCATCAGTGACTTCTACTGTCAGGTTATAGCTCGACTTCTTCCTTGCATCCAGGGGTCTTGCAATGACCATGCTGCCTGTACTCTTTTCAATGTCAAAATCCATGTCATCATCACCACCTGGGACAAGGGAGAGATGGAAAAGGGAAAGAGAAGGGCAGTTACAGCCAGCTAGATTGGGGATAGTGCCACACGTAAGGTTTCTCCCAAATCTGGAAACTCAAAACAACACATGATAGACAGATGCACATAGGAGATAGGGAGGACAAGGAGAAGCTGGACAAAGAGATAGTCACAGATGGTGACAAAGCAGGGTGGAAAGGAAAGTGAGGGGAGTTAGAGAAAGTGAGGAGGAGAGGAGGGGAAAGGATGCACTTATGCATGTGATGTCCTGGCTAGATTGGCAACAGGCACATTTGAGCACTGATTTATCTGCACAATGTTTCCAGCTATGGAGCAACACTGGCTTAGCGTGGATCAGGGACCTGCTGGGCAGAACAGGGCTCCTGCTGGCTCCTGATTCACAATCACACTGTGGGCATATCAGCAATGGTCCTCATCAGCACGGCTGGGAGCCTGTGAGCTACCTGAGCTCCCAACACTCCAACAGTTGGGGAGGCAGACGGTGCTTCCAGGGTGAGCAGAGCCTGCTGCCTCCAACCCAGATGGCTGAGAAGTGCCAGGAACAGCAGGCCTGAGCAGCTCAGCAGCACAAGGCTGTCCCTCACCCTACTGCTGCTCAGCCCTGGCATGGCAGCTCCTTTCTCATGCCTCGCTTGCTGGGGCCTGTTGGGCCCCTCTTGCACATTAAACCCTGCAAAGCTGCTCGGAGATATGGAGAGGCTGAAACAGTTTTCTGTAATTTATCCCACATCTCAGCTTCTTCCTTCCTGGCTACTGGATGCTCTGGATTCTGCTTTATTCTATTACCAGCTGGTAAAATATTTGCTGGTTGTAAAATCATGCATCTTCCCTTGCTGGAGGAATGCAGCGCTCATCGGTCATCTGGACCACTGCTCTCCTCCTGGGAAGGAGACAGAAAGAAGCAGAGACAGAGGGAGAGAGACCCATGGATGTCTTTCCCTGAGAAAAGAGGGAAGAGCGATGTTGCCTTGTCAGAGATTTTGCAGACTCCATCAACCCCAATGACAGAGTGTTTGTGGTCTGGTGAAGGTGAAACTTTGGATGAGGTGCTGAAGGCTCCTGAATCTCTGCATCACCCTCTTGGTTGCCAGCTACCACGAACTTTCCTTCCCTTGCAGGGAAAATAAAATCCTGTCCTTTTCCACCACAGCCAGAACCAAGAGAGCCTTGAGCACCACTTGGTGCACTGGGAACTGGGAGAGATGAGGTCAAGCGATGCTCCAGCACTCAGCAGGGAAATGATGGGATAACATTCAGAGGAATACACCCTTAATTCTGCAGACCCAAGCAGACACTACTAATGCCGGATAAACCTTTCACTGACACTGTCTTGCTCCTTGCAGCATTGTATCTCTTGTTGCTTAATTGTATTTATACACCATTATCCTTGCCCTAACACAGTAAGGGGAAAAACTATTCACTTGCTCAATTAAGGCTTTGTCTGACAAGGGCAGGCCCTGCAGGCAGTACCAGGGAAAGGCTGTGCAAGGTAGATTGGGGCACCACTTCAAAACATCAAATTACAGGAGCACAATTGGCCCTCGTTGGTAGGACCAGTTCTGCACACACTGCCTGGAGAGTCCCCTGGGGTGACAGCCCACGTCCCCTCTGAATCGTGTGTCTTAGAGGAGGCCCTAGAGTTCCACATTCCATGTCTAAATCATCCCTGGGATGTGGTGAGGTGGAAGGGAGAGCCCCACAAGTTAGGGCAGACCAGGTCTTTGAGGAATGCTTCCTTCTCAGTTCCCTGCCCAAGACTCAGCATGGAGGGAGATACGGAGGGTGTCTCTAACACCCAGCCACACACCTGGATCCTTTCAGCAGTTTTAACAAAACCAGCAGTGTCACCTGATTCCCAGGAGGAGCTGGCACTGGCATGCCCTGCCTCTCGTGTGACATTGGAGAACACCTCAAACACGGGCAAGTTCCAGAATGTCATTAAAAAGCGTGTTAGGTAATTGCACTTGGCACTGGAGGCCTTGGATGGGCAGCTTTGTCTAATGGCTGTTTAAACCTTCTGGTGCCTGTGAGAAAAGCTTTCCCCGTAGCTTACCTACACCTAAAGCAAACAACTTCATTAGCTCAGGCATGCGAGCGCTGAAAGCCAAGGGAGCCGGAGCAAGCGCACCCAGACGCCGCTGCCCTGCTCTAACTCCTGTGTCTCACCTGTGATATTAAACCACACTTGGCTGGGGCCCATCTCGATGCTGATCACTCCCACCATGTGGTTCACGGGATCTGTTTCCATCACGGCGAAGTTAAAGTGGGGTTCATCAAAAGCCAGTGGTTCTGAGGAAGGGCTGGGCCGGGCGACCCAGCTGATGTGAAGTCTCACGTGGGAGGAGAGAGGGGGGCTGCCGCCGTCTGTGGCCTTGACCTGCCAAGAAAGGCACATGCAGCCAGAGAGAAGGCTGAGTTAGCTCATGGGAACTCCATGGAAAGCTCCTTCTCCCACCCACCAGGAGTTTCCACTCCCAGTGTGCCCAAAATCCCAATCTTGAGCCAGTGGTCTACGCTCTGGCTGCTTCCAAGGCAGAGCCATGCAACCCATATTACTCTTTACCATCAAGCAAACCTGCCAAGCTCTATCCACAGCAGAGACTGGATCACAAGCCTTGTTGCAAGGACCCAAAGAATATGGGAAGGCTTTGAACCTACAGTCAAGACCCATGGCCTCATCAGAATGCCAAATACAGGTATGATGGAACCCAAAGACTGTTCAGGTTTGGGTCCACATCTCTATGGGATCATAGATCACTGTATTCCTCTCTGGGAGTAGGCTGGACAGTAATTTTAAATTTATTGTCCATTTTTAATAGCTTCTTACCCTCTGCATTTCCCATCATTCCCTCCCACTTTCTCTCCCTGTAACACATTTGCCTTATTCAAACTCTCCTCACACTGCTACATTTTCTCCATCTCTTTCCTTCTTCCATCCTTTCTGTTTCTGCACCCTTTTCTCTCTTTCCCTCTCCACTCATTTCTTCCCCTCAGCTATTTGTTTCCCTCTCCTCTCACCGTGAGTATGTTGTATTCGGAGGCTGGAAAGGCCTTCCTGGAGAAGACTGTGCCAGTTGTGGGGTTGATGGTGAATATCCCCTCCTCCTCCTCCTCGATGGTGTAGGTGACCTGGCTGTTCTGGCCCTGGTCACGGTCGGAAGCGATCAGCCTGTAGACTGGCAGTGGGGTCTCCGAGGCCTCTCTCTCGGGGAGCTGCACCATGAAGAGCTTGTGGGGGAAACTGGGAGGGCTGTCGTTGGCATCCAGGACTTGGATCACGACTCTGCTGGTGGACTTCAGGGCTGGCTCTCCGTTGTCAGAGACAGCCACCTGTCAGCAAGCAAAGGGAGCAGGTGACGGCCCTCAGATGTGACCGAGAGTGTGACCAGCCAGCCTCCACCCTGGCGGGCGGCGACTCAGCCAGGGCTTCTTGTGTGGGTCTGCATTTTATCTCAACATTTTCAAAGGCACTGGTCCCCTCTGCAGGGCAAAGCCTGGTGGCTCTGGCTGGCACTGTGCAGGGCCTGTCCACGCACAGGGGGGTGGGTGTGCAGGGCTCCTGCTCCCAGCTGCTCTGGGCAGTGGGCCAGGCTGGTCACTGGACATCACACTGCCAAAAATGTTTGTATTGCCACGGCTTGGTGAGGTACCAGCCATCCTCACCCTGCCCTGCCTCTGCACGCTCACAGCATGTTACACTGCACAGAGAAATGTGCCATTCCCCACCACCCTGACGCACTCAAAAACCTCCAGATCCCTCTGATGGGAATACTCATAGCTGGGAGCAGCTGAGGCTGGGGGCCAGTGAGCAAAGCTACACAGTAATGTCTGATACAATGAGATAAATGAGGGTGAACTGCTCTGGCTTGCTCTTTCCCCCATAATGTATAAACCATCCTGCTAGAGGACAGTTCCAGTCCTCTTCTGCATTCCCACAGCTTCCACAGCAGAACTTTTGCTCCAGTCTTCAGCAAGAAAATAATAAACCCCGCAGTACTGCTGCAGCTGTCTCCTGGGTGAACACACACCATTTAATTAAGTTTCCCAGCAGTTGGGAGCTGATGGGATGAGATTCTTTCTCTGTGCTCCAACTTGCAAGGAAAGCTCTTTGAGGACTTAATACACTTGTAGGTAAATAAAGCTAATTACAATCATCATTACCCACCTCTAGGATATGTTCAGCCTTGTATTCTCGATCCAGCTGCCGTGAAGTCGTGGAAATCAGACCTGCCAAGAAAGAAACCCTTTGAGCTCCAAGACTCAGCACGCAAGCAAAGCCAGGGCTGATCAGATCCCTGAATGCCCAAGACGAGCCTGCCCACCTGTCCCGTTTCAGGTTCCCTTTGTGATCAGAGGAGAAAGACAGATACCCCCAGAGGGTAACCCATCCCCTCCCAGTGTGAATCCCTCTGTGGAGGTGTTGCTCCTGCTCTCTGATCACAGAGACCACGGAGGAGGGGGAACACCTACCAGATGCCTGCACCAGTTGAGGGTTGGCAAGGCATTAGGTGAGAAAAGCTGCAGGACCATGAAAACAAAACTTTTCTTATGCCTCTAAGTAAGAAACACTCTGCATGTGCTGGCACAAGCCTGGCCTCTTAACAAGTCTCGACTCCTGTTTCCCCTGTGCTGAACCTTGCTCTTTTTAATTTACAGTGTTTTGACAAAAGTTTGTCTTCTGTCTTGGGAAATACCCTCTACTGAACTGCTAGAACAAATGCATTCGGGCTAAAAATAAGGTACACAGTCAATAATAATGTTGGTGTATTATTTAAGCCTTGCTGAGAGACAGGATGAGTCCTCCAACAATTGCAAGATTTGAGGGATTTCTGAAAAATACACAGTAGTTTAACCACAGGGAATAGGTTGGATGCAGGAGGGAGGAATTGTGGCTATAATAAACTAGAGCTGAAACAAAATCATCATAATTGCGTTTTTTTGGCCTGTCCATGACTAAGATGTGTAGATGCGAATGTGGAAAGGATGGAATTGAGGCTTCTGTTTTCATGTCTGGTTTCATACCAGTCCTTGCAGAGTGCCTTGGCTCTTCATTTTCGGGGAAAAGCAGCTCCAGATCATTTTCACAACTGCTTTACCAATGATGGAAATTGTGTATGTAATGTTTGACCTCCTGAAAGTCATCAAGTCTGACACCTGTGAGTGTTTTTGTCCACTCCCAGTTATCAAGGTCTCTCTCTTCCCTGTGAAGGGAAGTTCTGCTTCCCCACACCAAGGAAAGGCAGGGCGGTTTTCCTGAGCACAGGACGAAGTGACAGGGCTCGTGCTACCCTCGGAAATGCTGTGCATGCAGTGGTGTGAGCACGTGAACTTGTGTGTCCTGACAGACTTGTAAATCCCAGCTGCATGAGCCCATCTCAACTCTCATTTCTGGTCTAAGGCCAGAAAGCTTTAATTAATGGTATTGTCTTCAGTTGTATCCTGCTTTTGATGCACGTCTGTCTGAGCACGACAGGCAGGAGAAAATTTCAAATGGCTGCAGGAAACACCAGGCAGCTGAAGGAGGGAGCAAGGAGCAGCTGCTTGGAGCATGACTATTGTTCACCGTTTCCACTTGCTCCCTGGGATTATTCACATTTGGCAGCAGCCGCAGTGCTAAACATTTATTTGATGCCTTTGCAATCATAAATCAACGCTCCTTCATGTGTTATGACAAGATGGCTTGAAAAATTCTGTTTGCTTGTCTGTCATAGTGGTTTTATTCTCTCCCTAATCATCCTTTTAACATCTCAGCAGGTGAAGAGGACTCAGTAGAGAGCCCACTGGAGCTCTTAAAACTTTCCCAGGTTAGTGAGAGGCTGCAAGGCTCCATTAGCAGCAAAACTTGGGGAAACGCTCTCCTAATGGGGGCCTGGAGAAGGAATTGCAGCAGCAGTTCACTGAGATCTCTGATGCTCCTGTCCTCACTCCAGCAGGCTGGCTATTGAGCCCAGAACTCCCGCTACCTCAGGGAATGCTTCCTAATTTTGGCCTAACAAGCCCACAGGACACAGAGACATTGACAACGGAGCTGCCTGACACCCATGTGCACACAGGGGATGTTTCTGGTTTTGAAGATTGCAAAATCCACTTGCAGCAGACTAACACCTTTGCACTGGATTACTGCATGCCAGCTGATGGAAGGGAACTTAACCACCCCGAAGTGACTATCGGGATTTGCCTGGCCACACCCTGATATTCTTTCATGATTTAATGAAAAAAATGAAAAATTCAGAATCATAGTTCAGCTTTCTAGTGCTGGAGAAGGAGGACTGTAGTGAAGGCAGATGAACTGGAATTTAATGACACTCTTGAATGCCTGTACCACTGAAGATGCTCAGATCTCTTGGGGAGTAAGAGCTGACTCTGCTCTCTATCACATAACCTGTACTGTATCCCACCTGGGAGTCTCACCAGATGGAATTTTTTGGTTTATCTTCACATCTGCTGAGCCACAAGGCAAAGGGTTGGCTTCTCCTCCTGACCCCAGGCAAACTCTGTCCCTCACTGCGCACCCAACCGCAGCTCCCTGTTCCCCCCTCTGGAGTCAGTTACCACTCTGCCCTGGGATCTGAAAGCCCTTGTGGTTAATTAATTAGGGTTAATCACCCTAACTCCCGTTTGGAGCTGCGGATGCTGAGATGCTCAAACTGACAGCAGTGTTCACACGTCCACGGAGCACGGGGGGAGATGGACATTGCACATGATTCCTGAGAGGAGCCCGCTGGAATTAACGCACATTTTCATTTGTTGCTGCTTGGTTATACACCCTGTGAGCCCCGAGGGCTAAAATGGAAGTGGAAGTTGTTATTAAAGGGGAACTGCCATCAGCTTTTGTGGCCTGGGGACACAGTGCCTTGGTTCTTTCTGCCTTCCCCTAGAAGGCCTGGGAAGTGCGTGTTTAGTTTTAATGAGTGTTTTGTGTGTGCATAAGCATGTGTGTGAGTTATCAGTACCCTGCCCTGCTGGAAAACCCCATCCAGCCTGTCCCATGGGATGTACGATGAAGTTGAGGGGGTGTCCTTCATTTGTGTTCTTGCATGAGGCCTAAAGGTTTCTGCTGAATCCTACAGAGACTGAACAAAACTGTCAAAGGTCCTAATTGCACCTGGCCAATTAGCCAAGCTCTGCATCCACCTGAAGTCCAGAAACAGTTCCTTCTGTTGCCTGCATGCAGGCAGGCACAGACTGTGCTCCAGCAGCCTGTCCCCACACAGCAATGGGAAAGGATTGTCTGCCTTTCTCCTGCTTGCTGCCTGGAAAGGGCAGAGAGGAAGGCTGGTCATGTTGGAACAGGAGCACCAAAATTACCAGGGCATCGTTGTCAGGGAACAAAAAATAATAATAACTTCTGCTGGCAAGAACAGGGCTGGGGTGGAGGTTGCTGGCCCCCTGCCCTTGCTGCAGGGGGGAAAATCTCAGTTAAAATAGCCAGAGTCAGGTTTGTAGGCACTGAGGCTTTCACAAGAGCCTGAGAAGGGAAGAGGTTGTTCTCCTGAAATTCTCTTTCTCTTGTCTCACTCCTGCTTCCGTTTAAGCTTTTTTTTCCTTCTCCTCCTACCTCTCCACCTCATGTTCTGATCCTGCTGTGCACTACTCCATGCTCAGCTGTGTGTTATGTTGATTTTGGGAGCAGCCATGCAGCCATCCCTCAGACCTAAAGAGCAGGATGTCATTCCTCGTACAGAAATGCAAGGAACCACAGGCATCCTGGGGAAGCCCACGGACACTGACACAGCAGAAGAAACACCAGAAACACAAGCACTCGATAAGAGCTGGAAACTAATCCAAAGTAAAAGGATTCTCCAAACAGCCTTCCAGCAGGATGAATGGCTTCATCCTGACTCTTCCTGCCACAGCCTCCAAGTTCCTCCTGGTCCTGTCTGGACTCGAACCCCCTTCACATCAAACCCTGCACAAAACAAGCTGAAAACGTTTCCAGCAGAAGAATACCCCAAATGCTACTATCTGCCCATCTCCCCGTGTAGCTATCCATCCCTGTCTCCCACAAACACTGCTCCACACCAGCTGCCAGGCTGGGCTGGAGAGATTCCATTGCCGATGGCACAGAGCTTTCATCTCGGTGCTCAGTTCTGTTCCCTCTTCTCATCAGCCTTTCATGTATTTTCCCTCTTTTTATCCACCTTCTTTAGGGAACTGAGAGCTGGAAGATCTTAGAGCGTTTCTGTGGTAGTTTGGGGATGCTGGAGGAGCCCAGGACAGTTACTATGGCTGTTCCTGGTTCCCTGAAAGGCCTCAGAAGTCAAGGGGCTTTGCTGGTTACGTCTCCACTGGCCAATCAACCCCCATGTCAAGGTACTGGATCAAGCACAGAACCAGGAACAGAATTAGGTTACTCTCAAGAGTGTGCCACTGTGCCCTAAATGATTATCCAGGGCTATTCTGCAGGGTTATTCTGGGTGTAGATAGGCCTGCTGTAACAGTACATCAGGACCTTAATTCCTACTAGGACACAGGATGAGAACAAGCTTCCTCCTCCTCCTCCTTTGCTGAGAGGCCACTACCAGGCATGTCCTACCTAGGAGAGACCCAGACTGACCTCTGGTCCTCTCGTGCTCTGGCTTATTTCAGTGCCAGTGTGACTTATTTGTCTTTTGATGACAATGACCATGTAGGACAGGAGAAAAGGAGGCGTCTTGATCACAGTTTTCTGCCCTGCACTGGGATAACCCTCTTTTTTTGAATACAATCCTGCACTAATGGGGACGACCAGGCTCTGAAAGACCACGAGTTCATCTTCCAGTGCTGCACTACCAAGCTGACACCAAAGATTATTGTTTTATTCTCTTTAATGGAGCAACTAGCCTGCAGAATGAAAATACCACTGGGTTTCCAACACTGCCTAAAGCCCTGAACGTTAGACAAGCTGTGATACTGCTTCTGGCAGCAGCAGCAGCAGCAGAGTTCTCTTTAGATACTGTAAACATGAGGGTATAACTGCTCTGTTTATGCCAATGTTCACAAGTAATTATGGGTTCTTTTGGGTGACATGCAAGTAGAACAATGGATAACTGAATCCTCATCAGGCTTGGAAGCAGGACCTTAAACAACCTCCAAGCTCAGGGTTTAAAGAAGAGACTTCCAGCAACTGTCCAAGAGATAAGATCAGCCCATGGGTTTCTTTCAGAACTGACAAACTTATCACTCTTCTCATGCAAATCACCTGAGTATAGGGAGGTGGAAAGGAGATGACTCATACCTGAGAAAGCTTTTTTTGTCTAAGATTGGGATTAACGGGTTGTCTTAGAGGTGAGGTGTCCCATTAGTGAACATTTGGATTTTGTCAGAGTCACTCATATTGCTATGGAACATGACAGCCTTGGAGCATGACTTTGCAGGGCTGCACTCATGTGGGAGTGAAAGCTTGCCTGCAGCATAAGGGCTGAATTTCCTGCAGGATGCATGGCTGATCAGGTGATGAGGAGAGCCAGCTTGGTGTCCTGATAGCCATCCTGATCCACATCCCATGGAAAAGGCAGTGGTTTTATGCAAGGAGGCTTCTGAAGGAACATTTCTGCAGAACCCTGCACTGTGCAAGCTGTCCCGGGGCCAGGTTGTGCATAGCTGTTTGGATTGTGTGGGAAACTTGGATGCAGAGCAGTGTCCTGACCAGGCTAAAAAGCTTCTGGCAGCACAGACAGCTACAGCTGTGGGCAGCAGTGGTCACAGTTAGCTGACATCTCCAGGTGCATTTATACAGTGCCATGCAAATACACCCTGTGAGGTTCTTGTGACAAAAGGATTTTAGTGTTTCATAATAATAATACTTTCTTTCTTCCATTCCCCTCCTAGCCAGCTGCAGAGCACTGCCAGAGAGCCATTACACCACTCGTAATACGTAGATGAGAGCAGCTCTAGCCTTTTTCAAGACATCCAGCTCCTCATCCGAGAGCAAGCTTCTATCCCGCTGCAGTAGCTGAACTGCTTTTATCATCTGCAGGAGATCAAAGTCATGCAATTAATCCCCTCCCATACCCAGGCTCTGTGCCCTCCCTTCCCTCTTCTCCCAGAAGCTGATGGCATGAAGGGCTCGGCACAGCTTCCCCTGCCAGACTGGCCCAATGTCAGCTCTGCTGGGATAGTCTGAGGAAGCTGTTTACACAAAACATCAGCGGGTTTTTGATGGCTCTGGAAGATCTGGTAAATAATCCTCAGATGAAAGATACAGTCTACGAAGATGGCAGAAGAGGCTTACTACACTTACTACACTAATAGTGCTGGAGAATGGGTGGAGTCTGCAAGTGCAGTGGAATTCATTTTTGTTAATCCTGCCTGGGTCTGTCTCAGGAACAGTCACCTCCAGAAGGGTGTTCCCTGGCTCAGGCTGTGCAACAGGGCACTTGTTTAGAAGGGGAAAGATTAAAAACAACTGCTTGGTTCTGTAGGAGGGCTTTGAAAGTAGCACATTTGTGTCATTCTAAGAGCCATCTGGATGCAAATCGCAGCCCTCAGGTTGAGGGTTTCAATCCTCAGACTCCCCACAGAGTGTATTTGGAGACTGGGACTTTTGCTGCAGGAGGAAGGTGTGACAAAGGCACCTGTGTGGGCTGTTTATATTGAATATGTATCATCCTCGGGGCACTTGGAAGCCTCAAAAACAGATGCTGAGCTGGGTCAGTCTTACCTGTAATGAGGTTAATGGTGAAGAGTCCTTGAGGATTTCCAGATAGGATGTGAAAAGTCAGTTTTCCCTCTGAGCTAGAGTCTGGATCGAAGGCATCAAGCTGAAGGACAGATGTGTTTGGTGGGGAATTCTCCATCACAGAGGCATAGAAGACAGGTCTAGACATCTGAGGTGGATTGTCATTGGTATCGGTGACTTCAATATAAATCTCAGTCACAGAAGACAGAGGAATTGTTCCCAGGTCAAGGGCTAGCACAGTCAGCCAGTAATGAGACGTTCCCTCTCGGTCGAGTGTTCCTATGGTACGTATGGTGCCTAGGAGAAGGACAGAGAGAGTCTGTGAGGGATTTAAGGAACTCAGACCACTTAGTCCTTGATGCCAGAGCAGTCTGTGTCTCAAGTCTGCTTCCTGCTCTTTGCTGCACACACAAACTCTGGCACCCACCTTGTGTGGCTGTGAGATTGTGTTGAAGGTGAGGGCTTGCTTGAGCCGAGGGTCATTTGTGTTACACAAGTGAAAGAGAAGACCTCGGTATTTTGGGGGAGGACAGACACTGATTTGCCATTATTTTAAGGAGAAAAACCCCTGCTTGTTCCTACCCAGATACAGGGACAGACTTAGTGTAACCCTGCACAAGCAAGAAAGGCTTGAATGCATACAGCATTGCAAACAGGCCAAACACAGCAGGTAGTTTAAGCTTTCAAGGTACTGTTAAATTAAGATGTCCTTACCTGTGTCCTTCTCGATGCGGAACACGGACAGGCCAGTGCCTTCTCGGAGGAAATACTGAACCTCTCCATCTTTGCCCCTGTCGATGTCCTTTGCCGTGACCATCATCACCGACGTGCCCTTAGGGCTGTTCTCCTGCACCCAGCCTTTGAAGACAAAGGAGGCAAAGCGTGGTGGGTGCAAGTTCTCGTTGACATCAATGACGTTCACTTCCAGGTGGCAGAGGGAAGAGCGAGAGAAGGGCTTCCCACTGTCACTGACCTGCACCGTTAGATTGTAAGAGTCCCTCTTCTCATAGTCCAGCTCCTTCTCCAAACGGAGCGCCCCGGTCAGCTTATCCACATGGAATGTCATCTCCTCATTGTTAATGAGGTTGTACCTCAGCTCTGCCCCAGAGCCAGCGTCAGGGTCAAAAGCCTCCAGAAAGAGAAGAATGGTCCCCACGGGCAGGTCTTCGGGGACCTTCACACTGTTGAGGGCGGGGAGGCACTGTGGGGTGTTGTCGTTTACATCCTCCAGAGTCACAACGAGGTCCGTAACGGAGAACAGCTGGAAGCCTGTTTTGGGCTGGTCCCTAGCTTCTATTTTCAGCACATAGCAAGGCCACAGTTCTCTGTCTAGAGCACCTGTAACTGTCACTTCTCCAGTGACACTGTTAATGGCAAACTTGTCCGTGGGGGTTAGGAGAGAGTATTTTACTCTCCCATTGTCATCTGTATCAGCATCTTCTGCTTTCAGCTGAGCTATTGTTGTCCCTGCTGCTACATGTTCTGGTATTGCCACCCAATAGGCACCTTGAGGGAATTTAGGAGTATTATCATTGGTATCCAACACATTCACAGCCAATAGTTTCCAAGATGACTTCTGTGGTGTGCCGAGATCGTACACAGTAATGTTAAGAATGTAGAAGCTGGTTTGTTCATGATCTAAAGGAGAAAGGACTTGAAGGAGACCCAATTCCAGGTCAATGGTAAAGCAGCTGTCATCATTTCCATCTGAGATCACATAGACCAATTTTCCATTAAAACCAGTGTCAGGATCAATAGCTGAAAGGTCAGCAATAGTTGAGTTGATGGGAACTGTCTCTATGATATCAATAGATCGTGGAAAGCTGTCATCAAACTTAGGAGCATTATGGTTTATAAGGTGCAAGTTCAGAGACGTTTCATCATCCTGCCCATGGCCTTGAGACTGAGACTCGATGGAGTGTATGATGGTTTCTGTCAGCTGCTTCAAGACTCCTGTCTCCTCACACTGCATTTTGACGGGGAGACCTTGGCTGACCACAGTGATGTTTACGGATGTTGGCAAAGCGTAGTTCTCTCCATCTGTTGCAGTGATTTTCAAAGAGTAGAAAAGTGGCTGTTCAGAAGCAAGATCTCGCAGAGATATTCTAAGGGATATTACTCCAGAGACGGGATTCAGTTCAAAATGCTGTAACTCGTTGCCAGACTTGATTTCGTATTTGATATGCTGCAGCTCATCACTGTCGATTGCAGAGACCGTGGCCACAGGGCTCCCAACTGGAAAGTCCCGTGGGATGGTGCCACTGCAGCTTGCCTTCTCAAACACAGGAGCGTTGTCATTGACATTGCTCAGCGTCAGGGAGACGTACACCTCGGTCTCGTGGCGGAAGGGTGAGCCCCAGTCTGATGCCCACACTCGCAGGTGGTACCATCGCTGCATCAACTCATAGTCCATCGACTTGGAGGTGGAAATGACGCCAGAATAGGGGTCAATGACAAAGGGAACTGATTTCTGATTGGCTATGCTGTAGGTGACAAAGCCGTTGTCTCCTGTATCTTCATCTGTAGCCCTTACTGTTAAGACACTGGTACCAGGAGGAACATTTTCATCAAAGGCCCCATGGTACGAAGACTGAGTAAAACTTGGAGCGTGATTGTTGCAGTCAGTGATGTCAACGATAACAGTTGTGGATGTGTGACTGTTACTGGTTGTAACTTCAAGCTCAAAACTAGACTGCTCATGGAAGTCCATTGCTCTGACTGTAGTTATCAGTCCAGTGCGAGGATTGATCTTAAAGCTTGTGCTGTCAGAAGTAGGTCTCAAAATATATTTAAGATTTGGGAAAACTGGTGTGATCTTCACCGTAACAACTTGGCTTCCAGCTGGGGAAAATTCACTGAGCTGGACCCGGTACACTTCTTTCTCAAACCTGGCAGAAACATACTTGGAGGGAGGTATGTGGACAGCTCTGACAGGAGAGAACAGTGGTGGCTTGCTCTTGTCCTTGGCTTGCACACTGAGGTTGAAACCAAATGGGTAAAGTAACCAGTTTATCTCTTTGTTTGACACAATCATGAACTCCGTGCTCCCACAGTAGGATTTGATGGCTTTGAAATGTCTTCCCGGATCTCCATCCACAAACTCAACAGAATCAATCCCTGCTTCTGAGTCACCACTTTCTACAGAGAGAGTTGCATAGATAAAGTCTTCGTCTGAGTCAGGTGATATCACCTTCACCGAGGAGATAGAGGGGGGTTTCCTGGCAGATGGCTCCACCTGGATTGTGAGACTAGCCAAGTTCCCAAAGCCATTCCCCTCCGTGATCTTTCTCATTCTGTCCACAGCCAAAACCTGCAGGTTATGCCTGCCTCGATGGGTGCTGTTCAGCCTGCCTGTGACCATAACCGCCCCTGTGGTGGGGTGCACGGTGAATAGATTGGACTTGGTGTTGAGGGCATAGTAGAACTCAGCGTTCTGGCCAGCATCAGCGTCAGTGGCACTGAGCACGCTGACCACTGTTTTCAGAGGAGTGTCTTCTCTGATGGACACTTTGTAGGAGGGAGGAGAAAAGAGAGGTTTCAAGTCATTTCTGTCCAGAATATGGATCAAGACTTTGGCCCAGGCTTCGTAAGCAAAGGTGGTCTCTGTGGCCTTGATTATTAACAGGTAACTGTCTTTGACCTCACGGTTTAAAAGTGCTGTATTGCTGCTCCTGGTTCTTATTCTCAAGAAGCAGAAATCCCCGATCACGTGCTCCTCTGTTTTAAACAGACCAGTGTTGTCCCCAGAGGTTATTCTGTACCTGATGTCCCACTCAGGGACATTCTTGTAGATACCCATTTTGACGTAGCTCTCCACGTAGGTCTTGGGGGCTGAATTCTCATAGATGGTGGCATTGTAGAAAATGTGGGTGAAATGCAGAGGGGAAGTGCCGTCCTTCTCACTGCTCGCCTTGTGGACCACATAATGCATCAGGAAAACAACAACACTCAGGAAGTGCCTCCTGATGGAGACTTCCATGGTGCGGTGTCTCCTTGAGCCCTGCAGGTGTCAAAAGGAGAACATTGGTAATTTTCATTAAGGTCAGTGTGTTACAGAAGAAAGTCTGCATGGGCTCAGCCTCACCTCCCTGTTCTGTCTACTCTGACCTTTACTGATGTAGTTGTTAGCTCAGCTCTTCTTCCCTCTGGCTCAGTGTCCTCCCACATCCCTATGCTGGCTCAGATTTCTTCACTTTCTCTGCTTCAGTTTCTACCTTTATAGAAGGCAAAATATGCAAAGTCATGCAAGATGCTCTGATCAGGCTGACTTGCTATTCTGTGAAAAATCTTGCCCTCCCTTCATTCTGCCTTCTCCCAAGTCAAACAGCATATCTAAACTCTCCCCCCCCCAATCCAAATTCCCTCTTCTTTTGTTTCTCCAGCCTCCCTTCTCCATCTTAACTTCTCTCTCCACACAAGTTTTTGCAAAGTATTTTTGAGAGTCAACATACAAGCTGATTTATGTGCCTCTCTGTGACTTCTCCTCTTTTCTCTTCCCGTGCTACAGGACGTGTTGTCCTTCCCCAGCAGTGATGGGGAACACATGCCATGCTGTATAAATTCCTTCTGAATGTGCACCTCCACAGTGTGGCCTTTCCCACAACTTTCGCTCAGTTTCTAGTCAAGCTGCGTCTCAATTACCTCAAAGTTCTTCTAATTCACAGGCCTGACCCTGTTGCCTGCTCTGTGTTGACTGCAGAAGCAGGTTTCCAGCAAGACACTTAGCCCATGTCACCCTCAGCCCGTGAGTAACCTCTCTGGTTCCTGCCTTCTCATGGCAAAGCCCCAGGGTCAGGATTCCTGTGGAGGATCTGCCATCCATGACCACCCGGCACCAGCTTCCTTCTCCAACAACTCCTGAGCATCCGCGGCTCCACGGTTTACCTTTGTGCACAAGGTGTGTGCAAGAAGGAACTGGGGAGCACACGTGATTAACAGGGATGTAACTTTATTAGGGAGCTTTGCAGAGCTTGTTAAAGGATCAAGGCCTGTTCTTTTCAAAAGCTAAGTGCGTGCTGCTGTGTGTGCAGTTAGGGGTTGAAACCAGGGATAAGCTAAATATAGGTGCATATATTTCCCCTAGATATCCTAAGAGATCTTTATCTAGAACTGTTTCTTCCTGTTTTAAATTTAAATTATATATCAAGTACCTGCCAGTCATTTGGCACATTCCTAATTTAAACAGGGAAGACTCGTTTTTCCAGACACTTTTTCAAGACTCATCTCTTTAAGAGCCAGAACTAGTTCAATTTGTAACTCAAGTTGAATGTTAGGAACAAATTGTTAGAGCCCAACTAACAGTATGTGTCATAGTCTCTCACTGAGATATCTAATTACTGATGAATACAAAGCTGTAAGTTTCATATTTGCTTCAAATCCTTTTCTCCTTGGTAAATAGATGCCAACCACCCAAAAATCTCTCTGTGGTCCTTCCTTTTTGAAACAAATGGTCTGAAGCTGAAGTCAAGCTACCCGAAGTTGAAGAGAAATCAACACAATTCAGTTGTAACAAAATTCAGACTCATTTTTTCATTCCATCATTTCACTTCTAGGAAAAACAACATAGTCCCAAATGCACTGCAAATTAAAGAAAATCTTGAAGGGCAGGGATGGGTGACCCAGAAAGGCATGTGGCTCCTTCTGAGAAGTTGAAAACCATGTTCTTAAAAGCTCTGCTTGCTGCTTGTTACTTAACAGCGCTTCAGAGCTGTGCAGCATGTAGGGACCTGCCCAGAGCTACTCCCTTCCAACATTTTCAACTGCTGAACTCGGAGAGAAGACGTTCGCAGGCTGCGCGCGCGTGTCTGCGAGCCCTGGGAGCGGGGTAATCCACACAACCCAGAGCGGAGCACGGCAGCAGAACAAACCAGCAACAAAACCAGAGCTGTTCCACGAACAGCAGACTTAATGAAGCCCATCGCTTTGTATCTGGGCTAATTGACTTTTTAATTGAATTGTACTGAAACGGCAATGTGAACTCGTCTCTCATAAGACATCAGAGAACCCACAAAGCAGAGACGTTATGAACTCCACAACCACAAGAAAAGCTGGAGCCAGAGCACATGCCTTCCTGGGCACCAGCAGTTCAATATGGGAGGATAACCTTGAGCAAGGAGTGGGTTTTCTGGCATTTAACAAGATGCAAGCTTTCGTCTGAATCTCTCCTGGAATGTACTTAACCTCACTCTTCCCTCTGTATTTCCTGACATCTAAGAAGGGCTTCACTTACATTGCTGTTTTTTCCCTCTGTATTAGCAGGGTTTTACTCCTCTGTCCAGATAATTATTTTGCAAAACCTGTTGTGACCTCAATATTTCTTAGAGCTTTGCTCTCAATTACAAGCTGGACTGAAAGCAATCAATGGCTTCAGCTGTTATTATGAGGGATGGAGAGTGCCTACGCATCTGGGGCATGAGGCAGAAGCCTCATTTCCTCTGGAAATGATCTGAAACTTTGCAAAACACAGTCAAAACAAGGGAGAACTGTCTAGGAGGCATCACCATCAACTTTTCAAGTCTATGAGTTTTTCCTTGTGTCAGGACCATGCTTGAAGCTTGAACAATATCACAGAGAGTCTGTCATGTCCCCTGACAGCACCTTCCCACCCTGGGCCTGGAAATCATCACCTACTACCTGCAGCCTGGAGTTTCTCCTTTCGTAGACTGCACTGGGAAGGAATCATGCTCTGAAGGTCTTGTTTCTCTTTCTCCAACATAGTTTTAGTGCAATTTGAAGCGTAGCAGATCTCCCAGGAGATGACTGTGCTGTCCCTGCTTTGTCTCCTGTTTCTGGAACCATTTATGCCACAGTCACAACACAAAACTATCCAGAAGTGGGACTAGGACATTTCCAAAGGCTGTGGTGAAACTTAACAGAAAAACAGAGGACAGTGCTCTGAACAGAGGGGAAATCTGGGTAACTGCTCCCTTGGCTCAGCTCCAGGGAAAATCCTGTTGGGACTGACCCTGGAAGATGACAGCAATGAACCAGCAGAAATGAGGGGGGTTCCTGTGACTTCTGTTCTGTGAGTTGAAAGCCGTGCATATCATGAAACCAGCAAAAAAATCAATTTATGGGCCCTTACTCCCAAATGTAGATAGCTACCAAGGAAGGGCAGTGCTGCCACGCTCAGGGGTCCTTGCCATGGAATTCAAGGATCTCCGTGTTGAAACTGGGTGAACTCAAACAGATTTTTCATGCATATGAAGAGAACTATTCTTCCTGTTTTTCTGAGCTGTGCTACCCCATGTCCTTGTGCTGACAGCAATGAGTGCCTGATCCACGGGACCTGTGGCAAGGGCCTTGCCCACTTCAGGGCTGCCAGATCAGCTGCAAGCATTCAACACTTGAACACCCTCACCTGCCTCTGGCATTCCATTCCATGGGATCATTTATTTCTACTCCTGAGTGCTCCACTTTTCTCTTTCATGGCCTTCTGCAGCTGGTTGCACGTGGGGAGGTAGAAGTGCTGGAGGAAGCCCACCGGTGGGATGCAGTGTGGAAGGTAGGGCACGCTCCCGACTGAGGGAAATACCAGGGCATCATTATGTGGTGATTCAGCCTCCTTCCCTAATCACCAGGCAAGGATCAGAGAGCCTCGGGGGGCTTCGCCCTCAGCCCTGTAGATGCAAACTCCCCACAAAGTGAGTAAACAGTCGGTGTATCTCTAATCAGAGCCTGAGCGCGCGTCTAAATTTAACATCCAAATTGTGAACCTCTGTCAAAGACATGCCCAAATCTGTTGGCTTGAAATGAGGGAACAAACACAGTGCTGAGATTCAAAGTGTGTGCGTGGGGAGGCCATGGAGATGGGCGATTCAGGGGGATTGGTGCAGGACAGGGTTATTCCGGCCAGGTGGGGTGAGAGGCTGGGGCATGGCCAGGGGGTTCTCTGGGGGCCCTCCCAGGGGTCTCCTGCAACGTGTGGGCTGCTGTGTTTGTTGGCCATATCGCGGAAAAGCGCTGCAGCCTGCCAGGAAGCAGGTGTGGCCCCAGCCCCACCTCTTGATTCCCTTCAAGAGGAGCATTTAAAAGCAATAAAAACCCAAAACACAAAACAAAGCGAATGCTGAGTGCACCCAGAGCAGCATTCCCGTCATGAGCTGTGGTGGGGGCTTGGCCCAAGGTTTTGAGATCAGAAGATTAAAGAAAAATCGGCATTTTCATTGGAAAATAGGGACAAGTGTTCCCCTACTACTCTTTTGCCAGCATGTATCCCAAGTTTTCTTCCTCTCTTGCTTTCTTCCCCCACCTCCCTCCATCTTCTCTCAGATTTTTCTTCACTACAAGAAACAGCCTCTTCCCCCAGGACAGGGACCAATTAAAATCACCCCCAAACACATCAGCTTCTTTGTCAGAGGCTGCAAGAACAGGGAGCTCAGGGAAAGGCAGGAGATGAGATTGGCTGTTCAAGTAATCAGTTTAACGATGCATTTCAATGGTCATTGTGAAATAAGACAGCAAAGGGAGTAAATCCTGTAAGATGGTGAGTCCAAGGTTTTGGGAAAGGTAATAGGGGCTGGGACACTGTCTTCTCCTGGCTGGGTGGAGGAGATGGGGCAATATCCTTACAGCTGCCTGCCAAATAGGATCAGCTAGAAAGCAGTCCCTGGGCTTCCTGCTGCAAAGTCACAGAGTTAAATGGACACTGTGTTGAGCCACATCTGTGACACATTTTGCTCCCCAATGCTGAGATAGCCCGTGCACACCCCGCAGGGGGGTTGTGCTGCTGGGTTAATGCTTCCTCTCTCCTCTGCCGCAGTGATTTTGGTGGGATTTGGATGCTTTTCCATTTGGGGAGTTCCCTGATGGTTGCTCACAGTCAGCCCTGTGGGGTTTGAATTCTTTGTGGAGATAGGTATTTTTCAAACTGTTTTCTTGGACTTTGGAAAAAACCAAAGAAAACCATCCCACCCTTGGAGATCCTGCTCCTGTATTTAGCTGTGCAGTCCCTGCCTGGTTTTGCAGCAGAGCAGAAGAAACACATCCTGGAGGTAGTACACAAAGCCAGAAAACTAATGAAAAGAGCCCCTGAAGTTACGGTGTTTCCTTCTTCAATGTATCTCGGGGTTTTCCAGCGCCTGTGGATGGTTTTTTAGGGCTGATGTTTGCAGAACTGCTTGCACCAGCCTGCTTAGGGGCTGTGTTAGTGTGGGTGCAGCTTTTTGCTGGACTTGCAGATTCCATCCAGGCACAGTTAGGCTGTTCCTTCCCCATCTCGACTTTCCAATCCCTGAGTGGCTTGGATAGAGCTTTGGAAATTGTTTCCAGGTTGCTGGACAGCCTGGAGCGGGGTGGCTGATCGTGTAGAGCCCGCTGCACGTGCCTTTTACAACCACGGGCTTTCACCAGTCCCAAGGGCTGCCCTTGCTCAGGGTGCCCCATGAAATGCTGCTCCTATCATGGCAGTGCCAGACCTGTGCCATAACCATGTCACGGCTCAGCTCTGTTTCTGGGGGTGAAGTGGCTGTGCACTGCTGGGGTGGGCTCTACCGAGGGCTTCTCAGCTGCAGAGCCACGGAAAGCCATGGGATTAATGAGTCTCATGTTGGCACGGGGAGCAGTGACCCTCTCCTTGGCCTGCTCAGCATGGCAGGAGGTCACACACGTGTCCCTGAGCAGAACAGGCACAGTCCTAAAGCACTACAGGTGCTCCTTCCACCATCTGCCAGCTGAACCAGGCAGGTGCTTTAACCCTGCGGGGTTTGGGTACTCCAGGGAGCTTGGACAGGCAGCCTCTATGGGGTGTTGGTGGAACAGAGACTCCCTGGAAGGAGTTTGGGGGAAGCCCGTGAGACACTGAGTTGTGTGGGGCAGTCTGGGCCCCAGGCTGGCAGATCCGGCAGAGATAACCTTTTTTCTCTGTATGGCTGCAGGGCTTGGTAAAAATGCTTCATTCCGAGGCAGCCCTGCCTTCCCCAGGCCTGGTCTGCCGTGGTGAGGGGTCCTGCCAGGACCACCATTCAGGGCTGACAGTGGGAACAGGGTGGGATGCTGTCCCTTGAGTGATGCAAGACAAGGATGAGTTGAGCAGGAGAGGAGATGGCAGGCTGGCCTTCCACATGGGAAGGGTCGCTGGGAAGCATTTAGTTACTCTGATGTCCAGCTCCTCCTTCCTCCTCACAGCTGGATGCTTTTGCCACCTTTGTCACCACAGGCTGGGTGCTCAGGCCCAGACTGACTCTAAAGGCACCCTGCTCCATGACATCTTACTGTGGCTTCCTCCAGCCAGCCACTCACCCCGTTCTCCTTTGGATATCTCACTCATTCCCCCATCCCTGGGGCTTTGGCAGCTGCCTGATGCAGCTCCTACTGCCCTGGAGCAAGCAGGTGCTGTGTGTCTTTGCCTCCAAGCCATCCTCTGTCCAAGGGCATCACCTGGCACGTGAAGACAAAGGTTTTCTCTTGCCACCTTTCCACCTGCAACGTGCATTTCTGTCCACTGCTCCGTGAGGAACCCAAGGAGAGCTGGATTTTGTACTGCTGCCAACACCTAGGCCTGGCTCAGATTTGTCACCTAGCTGAGGTGCCATTGTTGTAAGCTCATCTGTTAGGCACAGGAGAACTTGAACAGGCTTGAACTCTCCGTAGAGTTGTGAGGGTCAGTGATCTCTCTCTGTCTTGGCATTGCAACATCATTCTAGGGCAAGAATTAATCAAACAGCTCCAGAGCCCTCGGTAGGGTCTGGGGGGTGAGAGAACCTTGCAGTGCCAGCTGCCTTGCTGCTGGCTCCTATCCCAGGGACAGTGTGACATCAGGGAGGTGGACTTGCTTGTGCCAAGAGGGAAGCATTCTTATGGATTATTCCTAATGTCTTTTCTCTGCTCTCCCCAGTTATGGGAGCCTGGGGGTAAATCCTGCTTATCATCCAAAAGCTGCCACTGCACAGATAACCAGGGAAATGTTGAGGGTGGACAAGGAGAACAGCTATGCCAGCCAGGAGACAGGGAGGAGACAGCACATCCCACTGGTGGCTCTCAGGGGAATGGGGTACCTGGCACAAGAAACAGCCCTGGGGGCTGGAGAAGGGGCAGTGTTGGTAGGAAGGGGTCTTGGTTGGACCTGCTCACCAGGCAGGATGTGAGGGGCCTTGAGCCCCACAGTGCAGCAGCACAAACACGCTTGCACAAGAGCCAGGTGAAGTGTGCCAGGATCTCACATGAGTGAGCCCTAACCCTGCTGCTGCTGGGGCTGTGCGCCACTCACACCCCGTGATTCAGCTGCCGTGGAGGTTTTTAGCACTGAGGACCACATACCTCAGTCACTGCAAACTAGCTCTGAGAGCCCACAAGGGATCCTGGGCTCTTCTCTGACTGCTTTCTCCTGCCAAAACTCATACTGAACCTTTTTCCTCATGCATTGGATGCAAGTTATCTTAAACTGATAACCATTCCCCTGTCTGCAGACTGCTGAGGGAAGCTGGTGTGTGGGACCACACTGTCAATCCTGCTACCCTTCAGATCCGCTGGCCAACTTCAGCCAAATTTAACCAGATAGGTAAAGACTTGAAAGGAGTTAACTCTGCACAAGCTTGTGAAAAGCAGCAGGAGAGAGGAGAGAAATCCAAATTAGGACTCCCAGCTGGAAGAAAAAGCTCTAATGTGAGCCCAACCCGATTATTAGACATCAGAGAATCCACACAAGAGGGAGCGCCGCAGGCAACCAAGCTTCATGAATTCTGCTGCTCGCAAAACAGCTGTTTACTTAGGTGCTGCAGAGCTGGGAGAGCTGAGGTCCCAACACACAACTTCCATCTGACCCACCAGAGCTGTAAATCCAAACAGGGCTCAGTTCACCCCAGCCTGGCCAGAGCAGCAGCTCTCCCGGTCTTGAAGGGGCTCTGACCCTGAGAGTCCTCATGCTCACCTTAACTCAACCAGGGTGTTGGTAATGAGGCCCCCTGAGTGCTGGCAGTCCTCCAGTGCCCCTTCTGTGATTCCCTGTGAGGAACATGTATGTTATCCTAAAATCGCTAAAATTCTCTGGGAAGGAGCCCAAGAGTGTGTTGGCATGAAGAGCTGCGTGAGGGACCCTGTGCCCTGCTGGATGCAGGTGAGGAGCCCCAGCGCTCAGGAGGACAGGGACTGCTCGGCTTGTCTGCCCTGCAGCACAGCCCTGCCCACCGTGCTCCTCCCTCACCTTTTCCCTCATGCCCGGCAATTCCCATTCACCCGCAGACCTGTCCCTGCACTGATCTGACGATCTTCTCCTTCTCCTGCCCGGCACCCTGCTGGTCTTTCCCTTCTGCCGCCCAAAGGTGAGCACGGAGAGCAGCTCTCTGCTCTGGCTGCAGCCTCTCTCACTCCGTGTCCATCTGCCTGCCCCGCGCTGCTCCTTCCTGTGCCTCTGCCGTGTTTGGAGGCAGCGTGAGGACACAGAGAACAGAAAATGAATGAGACAATCAGGGCGTGATCCTCGCTCGTAAAAGGATGGCTGGCCAGGACGCCAGTAGCCATGCCACAAAAATTCCCTGCAGCAGACATTTACTGAATGCAGAGGGATACCTGCAAGCTGATAGAAAACCTTCAGCTCCCAGACCTAACCAAAGCCACCCACCTCCCGTGCTGTGTCCACAGCACTGCACAAGCTGCTGCAAGGCCAGCCCGTGCCCTGGGGAGCTCGGGGTTTCACCGGAGAAAAGATTAACCCCCAGGACAGACGCGTTTGCCCAGGCTGGTCTCATTGCCACAGTGTGTCCTTGTGTCAGCTCTCATTATGCTCCCCGCAGAGGTCACTCCCTCCTGCTCTGGACTCTGCTGGAAGGACATTTCTGAGATCTCCTGCCATTGCAGCACCTCTGTGGAGCCAGCAGTGGTACAGGGTCACTGCTTGGAGCACCTGTGACAACCAGGCTGGGCACAGAGTGTCCCTGTCAACCTGAGCCATATGGAGTACCTATTCATGGCATAACCAGCATCTCCCAGGCTGCCTGAGTCACAGCATCTCCCCAACGTACAACCCAGCCACTCAAAAATAGTCGCACCATGTAAGAGCATCAAAATAGCCCTGCTTGGCTACCTCTCTATTCCCTCCCCCAAAAGGGCCAGTTTTGATGGCTTAGTGGAGGAGCATTAGAAAGAAGGCACAGGTAACCTGCTCCTTCTCTCACTTTTCAGCATCAGTGGATGCACATGGCTGATCTTGTGCTGTTGCATTTAAAAACCTTCATTGGAACCATCCATCCCAAATGGATCAAAACCTTGTTTGAATCCAAATACAACTTTCGGTGCCTGCAATATCCTGTGCCAATTTGTTCCAAAATATAATTATGCCCTCTGCATAGAAAAAGAAACTGCTTCCTTTGGTTTGTTTCAACCCTCTTGCTTGCCCATTTCTGAGCTACAAACCTTCCTAGCAGCCCTTGCAGCCTGCCCCTCCCCGGAGCTCCTACTTCCAAGAATTAGCAAAGAAAGTTTCTTTGCTAATAAACCAGTACCTGCCTCATTGCCAGGGAAAAAGTGTGGTTAGAGGAAAAACTGCTTGCTCAGCAAATCAGCTTGTTAATAGACAATGCAGTGTCCATGCCGCCAACCCAGTTTGAAAAATTTAAAAGGGCTCAGGGGTATTTAATCCTCTTATGTTGGTCCATGATACAGGAGGAAGCCCACTGCTAACTGCTCGAGGTGCAGCTGCACTTGCACGCTCCACACGTGGCAAGAAACAAAGCGAGGTGCACGGGGCAGGGAATGCCATTGCTGTAGCATGGAGGTAGCTGGAACGATCCTGTAGGACTTGCCTTGGAGCAGTTGGCAGGAGAGCAGGATGCAAAATGCATTAGTTCCTAACAGATGTTTGATTCCAGGTGTCGTGCCTCCTTTGAACTCTCCCTTCGTACATGAATGACGCTTGTTTGTTTGCAGGGTTGGGAGATGCACTGTCTTGAGAACATTAGGGTTTGAAATGCATCCATGGTGCGAGCTGCAGCTAAGGGAGAGGCTCGGAAGAAAAGCGGGTCCTGCTGCGCTCTCCCCTCCACAGCCAGGGCGGTTTGGCTCATTTTGGGAATGTTAGAGAGCACGCCGGAGCACAAGAGGCAGATGGGGAGAGGCAGAGACCGAATCCCCCAGCTGGGTTGGAGACCTCTCCCCTGCCCAGACCCGCAGGAACCCCAACCTCTTAGCCCAGGCGGATGTCCCCGAACCATTCCCGACAAGGTGAGGTGTGCTGCATATTAGGAGATGATAAAGGTACACAATACCAAGCCCGGAGACTTTGCTGTCCCGAATACCGAGACAGCCCAGCCTTCCTCAGGAGCCCAGTACAGACTGTTTGCTTTCCGTCCCGAAGCTCCGATAACCTCCCAGGTCTCTCTAGCTGACAGCCCGGAGAGCCACGGCAGCTCCCTACACATCCCCTGCCTGCTCTTTGCCCCTCTGAGTGCCGGAATAGGGGCAACAGAGCATTCCATGTCCTCCTGCCGGGATCCGGGGCACCCTGGGCGAAGCAGGAGCCAGTTGGCCACAGCCCTGCCTGCCCAGCAGAGCCTGCCCAGCTCGTACCACCACACAGCCCGAATTTCCGCACATCCTGGAAACTCTCAGCCCTCCGCAGCCACAAACGCAAAGGAGCAACAGCTTTTTTAAAGGGTTTTCTCTGAAGCAGCCCCAGTCGCGTGACCGCTGATCTTTGCCCCTCTCGAGTGCTGTGCTCCACCGAGTCCGCCTTCAGTTCCCCGGGAGGCTGATGAGCTGATAACTGCAGTTTGGAAGGGCGCCGTTGGCTCCAAGTGCCCGGGCCTCCCTCCCTGTATTTCCATCTCTTTTATCGGTGCAGCACATGTGCATAGGAAATAATTCCTGCACGCCCTGAAGTGGGGCTGGGCTTGCTCTGGGATTTCATCTTGTCACAAGGCACCTGACAGTGAACAAAGGTGCAGAGATACAAACTGTAGCTCTGGCTTCAGCTCTCTGGCTCTGCTGCCCGTCATGGAGGGGGACAAGGGCAGGTGAGGAGCTCTTATCTGAGTGTACAGGGAAGCTGTGCTGGGAAACACCAGCGCTGTGACTGCGCTCAGGGATCCCCAAGGCACAGCCCAGTTCGAGGTGACAGTGGAAGTCGCTTAATGGGGCATGTGGGGACCGAGTTTGGAGTGGTTCCACCTCAGCCCGGTTAGTGGGGCTGTACATGGCCAACAGCTGAGCCTACAGCCAGACGCCATCACTGCTCCTGCCCCAGCTCACCATTTACTCCAGCACAAGCTCGCTCCCTACAGAAATCCTGCCCCGTTCAGACACCTGGAGTGCTTCTCTGCTCAGTCCCTCCACACCTGCCTTGCTCTGCAGCGTCACTTTTGCCTTTCATACCTGGAGCCCACCTGCTTGCACTGGCTGCAGCCTGCTGAAGCTTCCCAGCTAAGAGGGGATGCAAACACGAATGAAGCTTTTCCTGCCTCTTTCCATAAGCTCCATGCTAGGGCCGCCAGAAGGGAGGGAAGAGATGAGCTCTGCATCCCAAAGCTCTCTCTGTAGGAGAAGGCTGCTTCCAGCCAAAGTTACTCACATGCAAAAGCAGTTTCACGAGTAAATCTCTGCATCCTCCATGCCTTCCTCCATCCATGCTGCACAGACTGCTCCCTGAGTCATTTCAGCTCCCCACACCGGCGAGCAGCGTGCCTTACCTGTTGCAACAGGAGAGAGACCTCTCCTGAAGTTTACTGCCTCTCTGCTCCCTCCGCTGAAAATCCTCTCCCGCAGCAGCACCTCGCTGGCTGCCGGGGGTCCATGGTGCTTGCAAATCAGAGGAGAGGGCTCCGAGGAATTCCCGCAAGAAGGGGTTTAGCCGGCTGAAACTCCGGCGGCACCGGTCGGGAGCAGCGAGGGAGAAAGTTGCGAGGGGTGGAACTGGCTCGCAGGAGCGCCAGCCCTTCCGTGACGGGCTGGAGGAGGAGGAGAGGCATCGCCCGCTCCTTCGCTGCAGAAGTGAAGGTGTGTGTGTGTGTGTGCGTGCGTGTGTCAGAGCTGGGCAAGGACCCAAGCCTTAGAGCCAAATAATTGCAGCGCTTTTTACTGTTAGACTAACTAGCATTGCCATGAAATCCAGGACCTCAACTGCAAGGGGGGGGTGGAGTGGTGGGCTGGTGGAATATGTCAGGTAAATCCCTCCAACACACCTGAAAAGCTCACAGATTGTTTTTAACTGTCTGCCAGGTGGGTGTTGTGAGGAGGGATGGGGAGAAGGGGGTGGGGGAAACCTGAATCTGCCCTCGGAGCAGCTGCATGCGAGAGGCACTTTGAAGGTGGTTGTTGTTGTTGTTTGTGTTGGGGGAGCCCCCAGAAACCTCGGCTGCCGCCAGAAAGCCCCAGGGTGCTCCGTGCTGCACAGGCAGGGAGAGGATGAAAAGGTGGTCCTGTCCTGAAAAGGCAGGAGAAAGAGGGAAGAGAGGGAGGCAGCAAGAAGAGATGGCAGCGTGGGGAGACAAGACATCGCGCAGGAGCTTTGGGGGTTTTTTGTTGTACAAATAGAGCATCCTGACTCCGGGGGACTTGTTCGGGGCTGGACCAAGGTGAAGGGACATGGACCCTTCTGTGGGTGTTTCTGTGAGGGTCCTTCAGTCCTCTTTGTGCCAGTCCCCTTCTGCCTCCTCTCCTCCTTTCCACCCCAAACCCCAGTAAATATTAACATTCCCCCTTTAGATTGCAGTGAGGTTTGAGCAGACACAGGGGTAGTTCACAACATGGGAAATGAATGTTCAACTTCAGGTGAAGTTTCCTCCCCCTCTGGTGCATTTTTGCAGATGGAATTACCAGAAAGCTTTCTGTGTGGTTTTAGGAAAACAAAAAGACTATGGAAACTGGATGATTTTAACTTCAAACTGTCCAAATAGGTGCCTGGCTGCTTCTCGTGAGGCTCCATGAACAACGATGGCACTGAGCACAGGAACGAGTGGAGAAGAGCCAGGGTCTCTTAACATCCCATTTGAGGAGGAGTGGTTAGTGCAAACTTGCACCTTACTGGTCACCAGCAAGCCCCCAGGACAGCAGGTTATTGGTCCTCTGGCCACACGTACAGCCTCGACTGGAACTTGTCTCAGACTAGATGCTGTCAATTTAAATCACATGGTACTAATCCATTGTAAAATCCATGTGATTTTATGTTGCAAATCCAAAAAGATGTGAAGAAGTTGACCCATGATATATTGGGCTGTTTGGAGTTGTTGGTGGAGGTGAGTGAGAGCAATATGGTAAATTCACCAGAAAATGCAGTTTTGATGGAATCAAAATCGGTCAGGAATTTAGATTAAATCTAGGGAACAATTTGTACCAGGAATGAGAGAGGAAATGTGCACAGCATGGTGAGACTGAACAATCTCCCTGGGGTCACTGTGGGACACTGCTGGGTTGGGAAATCGCTGATGGATTTTGTACTACAAATGTTAATGTTGGGTGCTCTGCTCACAGCATCTTAACTCCACTTGGAAAGTGACTTTGATTTCAAGCTTGTCATGGCCTTTCAGAAACGGTTTGAACGAATGGGAAGAAGGCAAAAATCCAGTTGGATTTATGTGTGCAGCTTGTCCATTTTTCCAGCTGGTTTATTCAGATGATTTCTAGGGGAACTTGTAGTGAAGTTTTGAGGATTATAAAAGCGACAGTAGAAGTAATAGTACCATGAAATTGCAAATTAGCTCCTCTTTAGGACATCTCATGAGGTGAGGCCAGGTGATCAGTCAGTGAAGGCAATGGGAGGCCCATTTGGGAGGAAGAAAAGGAAAAGTTCCTTCGCACAGCTGCATGTCTCACGTCTCACAGCTGAGGAAGGCGAGAAAATCAGGTATTGGTGGCTGGATTTCAGCGAGGCTGACGCAGGGTTCAGAACAATACCTGTATTATATTTAGACATATCAAGGTGCAAGTGAGCAAACCTCTGGCTTCAGGGCATCAGCTGATTGCTGCAAGAACCAGCATTTCCCTGCGTTTGGAGCCTTTCACAACTGGACGGGTGCCTTGTTCCTTTTGCCTGCTTCTGGAGCAGTGGGGACTCGGTCTCATCTTGTGTAGCAAGGTGTGAACCCTCAGCTAGCAAGGCCAGCAGTGCTGATCTCAGCAATGCCACCCACAAGCCAGCTCTCCTGTCTGCACTGTCTTCTTGCTCTCCCAGGTGGTGACAGGGGCCCTCTTTCATTCCTTTTCTTTGCTCTGCTGATGAAATGCTCTTTGAGGAACCTGGTGCTTATGGAAGAGCCATGTATCAGGCAGGCCCTGCAGAAATGTTGGGTGTAAAGCTGGTTATGACCTGATCGCCTTACAGAATAGGTACGAAATCCAGTGAGTGCAAAAGGCACTGACAACTCTGCCTTGTTGCTGGCAGGTTGGTGGCACGGGCTGTTCCTTCCCACGGACGTGGCAGAGCATGGTCCCATTCTTGGCTGCGGGGGACTTAGCTCTCAGAGAAAACTTTGCTCCTTGGCTAAGGAGCAGCAGAACATGAGGGACATGCCTGAAGGAGGGCTGGATTGTCCAAAAGCCCACCTACTCCTACAAATGTACCAGATGGTTTAATAACAAATGTTACCTTTCCTAATTCAATCACATCATTGGGGTGAGCAGCAGTCCAGCTATGGAACCCCCCAAATCCTCATATTACTGTTAGCTAGGATACTAAGATGGGCTTCTGCTTTTCACACAAAGACAAACGTGGTCTCTTAGAGCATGTTTGGATTGGTTACTATCCCAGTGATCCAGGAAGTACAAGAAGCTCAAGAGAACTTTTCCTGAGGTCCAGCTGTTAATTCTGTACCAGTGGTGGGTGAGAGCCTGGGACTGGTGAAAGCTTTATGGCTCTGCCTCCTCATCTCTCCTGCTCAACTTGAAGTCAGGCTGGGTAGGGAAGAAAAGTGTTGTGTTTATCCCAAGGAGCAGCTCCAGCTCCTGCAGAAAGGGATGGGTTGCAGAATTACCTGTGGTTGCAGGCAGAGAGGGTTGGCCTGGCTGGGGGAACTGTGCCAGGAGGAAAGAAAGAAGATGGAGCTGTGCATGGTGCCTGGCTTTGTCCTTCTTTGCACCACTCAGTCAGTCAAACAAGCCAACAAAGCTCCATAAGCTTTTGTCAACATTTCATGCCACCATGTCCCGCTGTCGGGATCTCACCCTGTCAGAAGCAGTGGGACCTTTTTCAGGGTGTGGGGAATGTCAGAGCTCCATCACTTGGCTGGCAAGGGTGCTTCTTTCTCCCTAATCATGGGGAGAGATTTCATTTCCTGGTTCCACCCAAGATCCCCATGTGATAAAGCCAAGACGTTCTGCTGTGGGTTACCTGCATGCAGAGCTTTGCAGCGAAGCCTCATGTTCAGGCTGGGGAAGGGAAATCACCATGGGCCTCTCTGGACCAACAACAAACGCTTAAAGGGGCCTCCCTGCCAGTGGCTGTACTCACTGCCCTGGGGACCAGCCCTGCCTGTCTCCTGAAGACATGCCTGCAGGCCCATCTTCCAGCTCCTCCTCTAAACATGAGCCTTTCCTGGCCAGCACTTGCAGCTGGCCCCACTGGAGTGTTGCCTCCATGGGCCTGGAGGTCAGGGCAGTGCTGTTGAGACGTGGCACTGGGGTTTTTTTCTCCAAACCCTTTTGCCCTCAGAAACAGCCATGATGGTGTGGCCCCCTTGATCGTCCCTCCTGAGGGTCTGGGCGAGCTGGGGACTGGAATGTTCCAGCTGTGTTGGTGAGGGTGGGCAGCCAGACTCCTGATGGGCATTTCCTCAGCGATCCCAGCTCCCTTTGCTCTCCCACAGTACCTTACTTGATATACCAGCCCCGCTCCAAACCTAGAGCAAATGTCCGCTCAGAGGTGTGCTGGGATCTGTGAGTTACCTCCCACAGGGACCAACAACTTTTGTTTCCCCTTTGCAGAGAAAGGAGCCCGTCCGTGTGTCTGGCCCTTCAGCCCCGGCATCTGCTGCCATGCTGCAGCACTCTGTGGGTCTGTTTGCGCGGCAGCGTGCAGGGACTTGCCAGGGAAGGGGCGATTATCTGCCTGGAACGGCGGCAGCGCTTTCCCCAGCAAGAGGGAGCCTGTGCTGGGGGCGGGGAGGATCCAGTCCTGTGCAGGGATCGGCTCCCTGAGCTGTGTCTGACTGCAGCCTCCTTGACCAGCGCTGAAGCGGCTCCAGTGACTCAGGATCGTTCCTATAGACGTGGAAACCACCCTGCAGCTCCCTCCTGCAGAGGGGGTGCTGTCTTGAGGGGGACATTTGGGTTGCTTGGAATCTCCCCAGGGGCACAGGCTGGATCCATCTCTCCCTCTGCAGCAGACGCTCCAAGTGGTAATCACAAACCTTGACCATATCTCTGTGAGCACACCTAATTCTCACTCTGAGACTCACCCTTTGTACCCAGTACAAATTTGAACTGGGATTTCCTTTGAGCTCCAGGTTGTCCTGGCCTGAAGTCCAAGAGGAGTCCAGTGATGAGTGCATTTGCCTCAGGCCACCCATCGTACTTAGTTTTGGGAGTAGTGGCTGGTGCAGTGCAGACCAGTGCCCTGCATTCAGTGCAGGCTCTATTAAGATGTCTTCAGGGCTGAACGCTGGGCAGTCCCTGCCCTTAGACACTCAGGAGGGCACCACCATGGAGCTCCTGCTGGAGTCGTGTCCCCCACTCCACAAGTCTATTGTTGGGACAGATCAAACATGACGCATGGCTAAGAGTGAAGGACACGAGGTTGTTGGCAGTGTTGGACTGGAATCCAAGACTCTTTGGGCCCTGTGTGGGATCACAGGGACTGCTGTGGCATGCTCCCTGTGTTGGCTTCCCACCAAGCATGATGCACAGATTCCTACAGGGCACTGCTGACAGATCCCTTGCCCCTTTAAAAGAGATGAAGTCATCTGCCTCCGAAGCCATCTGGCACCAGGACAGTCAGAAGCTCAGAGCAACAGAAGGCTGGGATGCCAGCCCGCAGAAGGGATGTCATCGCTCTACAGACAGATGGGACTGTGATGGGATGGGGCGAGGTGCTGTGCAAGACCCCCGGAGAAGGTTTGATGTCGCGGGGAAGGCAGAGAAGACCCGCCGGCAGAGCCCCAAGGTGTGCCCTGGCCCCACTGCCATCACCTGTGCCGAGCAGAGCCCCGCTGGGGGCTGGAGTTGCGCGTTTTCCTGGGAGGGCAGTGGGCTGGTCCAGGCCCTCGTCGTGGGACGAGCTAGCGAGTCAGCGTGTCTCCTCCTCCCCCTCCATCCGTCCGTGCAGAGCAGGCATGAGCTCATCCCAAGCCGCTTGTCCTGCACCGCGTGCCGGATGGCTGATCTCATCTCATGGACGGCTGATCTCATGGATGGCTGATCTCATCGCTGCCTGTGCCACCGGCACCGGCTCCGGAGCGCTGTGTCACTGCCGTCCCCAACAGGACACCGTGCGAAGAGGAGCCACCATGTCCCAGCGAGGCTTGGGGAAATGATCTCAAGCAAAACTGCCCACCAGGCTTGAGTGGGTGGTGGGGAGCAAGGTGAACTCCTTGCTGGCATGCCCAGGGAACAGCCTCTCACTTCCAGGTCTGGCAGGAGGTTTCTCTCTCTTATTGCTGGCCATTCCCAGATGCCTTGTGTGTCACAGACTCCTTAACCCTCCTGGTGTGACTGGTTGAGGAGCTGGTCCCCTTCACAGGACTTTGCTGGGTCATGCTTTTGTCCACCAGGAATGTCCCAGACCACCGTAAGTCCTGAAGTTACTGCACCCCCCGTGCACTGCAAGGCGTGGTGGCTTCTGGCCGAGGCAGGGATCCAGGAAGTGCCTCCTCCTGGCCCAGTTTCTCATGAAGAAGCTGGGGCTGTCATGGGTGGATTAACACAGATGTGCTTTTCCACCATCCTGGCTGAGAAACCAAACTTCAGCTTGGTGTTTGTGGAAGAGACTGGGGGGGGTGGCAGTGAAGAATAGAGGAGGGTACAACATGGGAGTTGCTTGGGTCTGTACTAGGAGGTGGGGAAAGAGGACAGTGAGTTAATTTATCTGAAGGGCAGAGCAAGGAGGAGAGGTTAAATTACAGCTCCATAGTCCAGGGGGAATGAGACTCTCTCCCCTCACTGATGCCACACAACCAGCTTGGACTGGATGTTTAACTTTTAGTCCAGTGCACTGGATCGTGTGCTGGGGATTGCACAGGCTCTGGGAGATGAGGCACAGGCAGAGCAGGGTCTGCCCGCACTCTTGCTTCACTCAGATGTCTCTGGTTTGCCCGGCTCGAGCAGAAACTCTTTCAAAGTGGAGGTTAATTTTGAAGTAGGGAAATAATTTGTGTTTGTTCTGGTCTGGCCTGATAAATCCTGGCCCACTTACTCTTTTCCCTAGGAAAGACCACTCCTCTCCTGCTTTGCCTTGCTTTGGGAAAAAAGTTCTGTTCTACTCCAGCCCAGATCCTTTCCACTCTCTCCTTGGCATTGCAGTCCGTAAATGTCTGTCTGTTGATCTGTTAACCCTCAGTCCCAGATTTCCATTCTCCCCTCGGATCCTTGCTCTCTACTTCTCCTTTGCCTGGGTGCTTAGGCCTGACACCCAGTCTTGCCTGGCAGAGAAACCAACCTGGAAGTTCCTTGCTCCAAGGGCATTATAAAGAGGCGCCATTGTGCAACAGAGCCTTGTACCAGGAATACAATCCATGTGATGATTATCTCAATACCATTCTCACTGAACCAGGGGAGCCCGAGCCAAAAGAAGAATTTAGAGCTAAACAGCTTTTGTTTACAGGAAGCCAGAGCACAGTGTCTGGGCTTGTACCAGTGTAGCAGGAGATGTTGCTACTCTCTCAGACTGCAAAACATTGATGGATGGTGTGTCCCTGAGATTTCCCAGGGACGTTATGGGAGCAATTTCCCTAATTTCTGAAGCATCTTGTACAGCAGCCCAAGGGAAAAAGTGTTTCCTTTGGCTGGCTGGGCAGCTGAGCAAAGGTCATCAGCTTTATTGACTGCTGTGTTTGGCCACGATCACCACAGGCTTTGCAACCTCTGCAGCACTCTGTGCCTCGGGATGGAGAAAGGTTGGGTCTCAGCCGTGTTGTAAAGGGCAGTGGCCACCAAGGAACATCGTACCAGCAGCCCAAACCTCCACAAATTCGTACTGCTGAACAAATCCGCTGTCCAAACTCCCACTCATTCCTCACAGGGTAGCAAAGGAGAGGAGAGAAACTTCTCTCCCAGTGCTGAAGCTACTTTTCAGGAGGTGTTATTGTCTTCCTTCTGGGTTGCAAAAACACAGTCCTATAGGAAAAAAAACTGCTAGTGGTCTGCAGAAGGAGGCAAAGAGCCTCATCTCCAAGGCTTGTCCTGCTCAGGACAAGGAAACAAACAACTGAGAGAGAAAATCAAAATGTCTGACTGCTCTCCAGATGTGAGGGAGGGCTTGCCCACATCTGGCAGGGAGTGTTTCACAATGGGAACAGCTTTCCTCAGCCCTCGGCACACGGCTGGGGGTGGCTGTTGTACCCACAAACAGGATGGTCCAGTTCCTGTGGAGGCAGGAGATCTGTTTGGGCAGTTCAGTGAGTCAGAGAATGTTTACCAAGACCTTTTTGTGTCAGGAAATGTGTTTTGATGAAAAAAGGAAGAAGTTTAAAATAAATTGAAAGAAAAAAAGAGTGAAAAATGAAAGCAATGCAGGTTGCAGAGGCATTTCCCCAGCCCAAACAGCAAATCCTAGTGCTGAGGGTACCATCCCACCCAGTGGGATTCACTGGTGGCCCACTGCCTGCTTTCAACTGAGCCATGTTTGGTAACACCTCATGGAGCTGCAGGAAGGCTTTGCCTGTCCTTGAAGCACTTTGTCCAACCATTTGGAGAAATATCCGAGAAATTTCCCTTTGGAGTTGTGCTGCTCTGATCTGTATCAGTCCCAGGCTCCTTCTCTTCATTCCTGGGACGGGGGATAAAGATATCTGTAGGGCTGACAGTGTTCTTGGTAAAACTCTTGTGCTGACAACAGGGGTGGCAGGGCCCCTGAGGTGTTCACCTGGGCCCACAGCATCCCCCAAATGTCTGTCATCTCCCAGTGCCTGCATCCTTCAGGGAAGCAAGGGCATCTGTTAACCTCCTTTTCACTGGTGGGGAAACTGAGGCATGGAGATGTTCACACATGCTCGCAAATATTTTAAGCCAAACAGGGAGTAGATGGATGAGGGGGAGCAGAGGAAGGGAGCAGGGACCTGAGGACTGGAAGGTTTGGTGCGGCCAGGAGATACAGGGTATGGAAAAGCTGCCTTGGAAGGTGAGCCTGTCCAGCCTCCTTTGCAGAGCCAAACCTTCTGTTTTGTCAGGGTTGGAGAAGGCACTTCCCTCGTCACCTTGTCCAGCAAACCCTTCCCCAGTGAGCTGGGCATGAGGCCTCAACTCAGCTGCTTGAGGGGAAGGCTGGGTACATTGCTGGACAGCAGCTGGTCCCCTGTGAGTTTCCCCAGGAAGGAGGTTTCTCCATTTTCTGCAGTGGCAGCGCTCTCCACCACTGATGCTGGGTTGGGGCTTTTGCTCTGAAGCAGCTCCGAGTATCCACCCTTCCCTCCTCCCCCTGATCTGTGCAGTACAGGCATAGTGTGAGCAAGAGGAAGGGGCAACCTTCGTTGGAATAAGTATGAGAGGCAGTCTGCCAGAAAGATAAACAGAAAAAGGGCTGGGTGAGAGGTGTGGAGAATCCCTAAAGCTGAGGGGCTTTGCATTAATTATCATATTAAGCATTTAAACGGTAAAAATACCCATCTCCATTTTCATGCGCGTTCACTTTAAAAAGAAATAAAAATCCTGCTTAATTGCTCCACTTAATTCATTAAAGGATTAAGGCAAACACTAAAGGAAAAAAGTGAAGTATGATGATGGGTGGTTCTGGCATCCTGCTCCAAACCATCCGTGAGTGTTTCGGAGGGAGCCAGGGTGCGAACGTGACTCCTCCGCCCGGCGCTCCTGCCCCGTTCCCAGCAGAGCAGAACCCTGGAGATGGAGCAACCCTGACCACTGGGACCAGTGGATCTTGGGGGCACAGCCCCAAGCACTGTTCTTCGCTCAGCAGATGCAAATCCTCCCACCAAGTCCTTTGCAGGAGCTTTGCAGAGACCTCAGGGCACTGTCCAACCTCTTTGGCTGCACGTTTGACAGATGCTTCTGACCCACTGACCAAACCTGGTACTGAGCCATCCCATAATCCGGGGGTTTCTTTTGTTTGTTTTAATAACAGAGCTGGAGTGCTGCAGCAGGAGGCAATGTTAACTTTTGCAAAATGTCCTCTGTATTCATTTGCACTGAGTTTAAAAGTAAACCTGGGAGGCTGGTTTACCTCTCAGGCCCATATTAATTTGAGTTCCTGAAGTTTAGAGGTCAGGTTGATGTGGGTCTGCCTGCATCACATCTGGGCAGGGACTGTGCTGGCAGAGGAAGGATGCAGGGATGAGGTGCAGGTGGGGAGTTCGCTGCCTGATAAAGGGGAGGGGAGCAGCTGGCTGGAGGTTAAAGTTAAGACTAAGATTAAGGTTAAGGTTAAGGGCAGGAGAAGAGATTGCCCATCACTTCTCAGATTGGTGTGACCAAAGCCAGGCTGGAGTGCTGGCTTTGGAGCAGGGGAAGGATAAGGGTAAGCCCACCTCAGGGGGACTGGCTGTGCTGAGGGGTGGAGGGAAGAGCTGCAATGGGCAGGGCATGCAGGGGATCTCACAGGGAAAAGAGAAATAGGAACGGAGCTCTGCAGCCAGAGCGTGTCTGTGAGACCAGCTTTGAGCCACTGCCTTCTCTGGGGAAGGCTTGACAGAGGGACTGTGTTTGGGGATGTGGGTTTGCTGCTGTAGGGCCCCTGAAATCAGATCCCACATCCCCGGGCAGTTGCGGTGGAGGTTGCCCTGAGCCCTGGTCCTTGTTGCTCAGCACAGGTTTGGCTGCATGAGGAGGCCAGGGCAGCGAGCATCGCCTTCCCAGCCGAGCTCCTGCAGGGCCTGAGGTCACTCCAACACTGCCTCTTCCCAGCTGCCAGCACGGCCCGAGCCAGGACGGGTGGGGAGGGCAGTGAGGTGCTGCAGCCTGCTCCCTGCAGCAAGGACTGAACACGTGGCTCCTGGGCAGAGCAGGGGCTGGTGGGAGGGAAGCCAGGGTTTGGCCTGAGAGGGGAGCAGAGCATCTTCTGCTCTGGGGTGCCCTCAGATCAGTGTGCAACACTGGGCTTGGGCAAGGCTGAGCACCCAGACAGAGCTCAGCCCCTCTGCAGGGCATCCCGGGTTGATCTGACCAGCTCAGCTTTTGCTCCCTCCTTCCTTTGCTTATCCCTCTCTGATCTCGTCGCTGACCACAGGTGGTAGCAGGTGCCTTGCAAAAAAGCCAGATTGGAGCTGCAGATTTATGTGTCTGTGAGAGGAAAAGAGCAAATCATCCTTGAAACAATGCCCCTTTTCAGAGTCTTGGCTCCTGGCAGGAATATTCTGTCCTCCCTGGGCAGCTCAGCCTGGCAGCAGCTCTTCCTAATCCTGCCCAAGTCGTGGCAAGTCTGTGGATTGCTGAACTGTGGGGTGACCTGAGATGCTTCTGCAGCCCCTTGGGGAGCTTCTGGGGCTTGTTGTGGCTCTGGAGGAGGCTGGGAGGAGAGGACAGGTGATATGCTTATACAGGGAGACACATCTGTACAGGCAGGCACATCTGTATGGGCAGGCAGGAGCGCTTGGAAGGTTGGGTTTGTGCTCTGTTCTTAGGACAGCCCCCATGGGGAATGCTGAGGGTTGATCCAGGGTGGGGATCGGGGTCCCTTAAGGAATCAGCCTGGGTGGGGAGAGCACTGGCTGCTTTTTTGTGGGTCACTCTTTAGTACCTCAGAGCTGGAATCAAAGCACGGACCCCAAGCTTGGCGTGCTGCAGCAGCTGGACACCCTGGCATGCCCTGGATACAGCTGCTGTCACCCACGGTGAAAAATAAGGGCTGTTCAAAGATTCTCAGTGACTTAATAACCCTCTTTCCCGAAGGAGAGGAAGAGGCAGCACGCTCCTGCTCTCTGGAGCTGTTTGCACTAGTGCTGCTCAGATTACGGGGGAGGGTGTGCACAAAGATTTAATTTCAGGGGTTTTCAGCACTGTGGGCTTCTTTTTACAAGTGAATCTTGTGCTGTTTTGGATGGAATAGTCATTGTTTGAAATGCCCTCCCGGAGTTTTTCCCCTACCAACTTTTATCTGTCTCCGCCATCATAAATATCGTCTCATTTTATCTTTCAGATGGGCCCTGGAATGAAGGCTGTGGGCTGTCTTGTACCCCAGACTGGGGAATTCAGATTTTATTTGCAACATGCTAGGGAATTTTGTTTTCCAGTAACGACTTGTGCTGTAATTGTGAACTTCCTCTTACAGCAGAGATCTGCCTCCCCACTTCCCTGGAAGGGAGGCTTGAGCACTGCTGGCGTTTTCTACAGTCCCCTTGAAATTCTCAGTTTTAGCAAAGCTGCTGCAGGACGGGGATTTGTTCACCTTGTGATGCAGAACATTTGGAGCAGGAGATGCAGGAAGGGTCACTGCAGCTGGACCTGCCCTGGAGGGAGGATGGACAGAAGGAGAGTTCCTGCTCACCACCTCCACCTTTCCTCCCCAGCTCCTGTTTTCCTTTGCCGCCTCTCAGCATGCTCTGACCGCAGCGTGGCCCTGGGTCACCTCCTGCTGGCCGGGACCAAGGTCCAGCTCACGCCTGTGGCCGTGGCCGTGGCCGTGGCCGTGGCCGGGCGGGCAGCGCTGCCCAGTCCCCTGCCCTGCGCGCTGCCCGCCCGGCTCCTCCCTGCCGCTGTCGGCTGCGATTAGGACGGGAGGGGAGTTTGCTCAGCCTGCTCCCGCCAGACCCCAGAGTGGTGAAAGTGTTTAAAGGCAGCGAGATAGCGCTGGGGAGGGGATCAAAGGCATCCTGCCCGCCTGCAGCAGCACTTGGCAGGGCAAAGCGTGGGGCTGTGCTCTCCGAGGGGATGCTCAGCACTCCTCGCCCCCCCAGCCCTGCTCAGTGCCATCCCCCCACAGCCCTGGCTCCAGACCTGCTGCTTCCCAGCGGGGAAGGCTCCGGGCTGTGCTGAGCACAGGCATCCCTTTGCACAAACCCCCTCTGCATCGGGGCACACAGGGAGGTGGCTGTGGTCCCTGACGTTTGGGGGGCTCCTTGGTCCCTCCTGGGGGACACACAGCGCCCGGTGTGCCACCTCCAGGGGCAGAACTGCACAGATTGCATTAACATTAAAATGCAGCTTGCGCTGCCTGGCAGGCGTGGAGCAGCCTCTGTTCCCACGGACTCATTTACCTGCTTGGAAGTGGAAAGTGTTCAGTACCTGGCGGGCTCTGCTGAGCTAATTAATTTATTTAATAACAATTCTTAGCTACTCTCCAGGCCTAGCTGCTTTGCATCCCAAAGGGTGATGATTTCTTTTTTTTTTTTTTTTTTCAGAAATTCCCAATGGAGATGTGCCTGGTTTATTTATATAGGTAGGTATTACTTTTTTGTTGTTATTCTCCGTTTGAACAGCATGTTGCACAACAGGGCTCTGGCTCTGTACCCCTGCTCTGACATGCTGTTGTCGTCTACATAAACACTGCCACCTCTCTGGGGACACTCTGGGGATGCTGTGGGCTCTGCCCTCTGGGACAATAGGTCCCACGGCTCCATGAACCAGAGGGGCTGCAGCTCGAGCTAATGATCCAGCCGAATTAACCTGAAATCCTCCAAGGACTGTAGTCACTAGAGAGAGACAGGGGAACCTCTCTGCTGGTCTGAATGTGGGTGGTTCATGGTGCCCTGTTTCCCTTCCTCTGCAGTCCCCAGGAGGAAATCCAGCTGGCTTGGAGGGATGCAGGAGGATGCAGCTTTCCATCATGACTTGTCAACTCAGAGCTGCTGCTCTCAGCCAACACCCTTCCCTTGGAAGCAGGGATGAGGCTGTGCCCTGGACTAGGGACACACATTTCCCAGCAGGAATTGGGGAAGTCTTGTTGCCTTGCTGGGAATCTCTGCCCTTTTTCCTGCTGCCCCTGGCAAGGCTGTGAGGACAGTTGACTCGAGGGAGTTTGTGTCTTGTTTCAACACAACATGGAAATGCTGATCAGGGCTGCCTTGCCTTCAGGGACAGGCAAGAAAACATGGGTGTGGGAAAAAGCCTGTTCCCCTGTAGGGCAGGTGCAGGGCATGCCACTGGAATTACCCAAAGCAGTGTCCATGGAGGCCTCTGGGTGCTGGGGACATTGGCTCCCTGCTGGGACACAGGTGCAGGTCGTGCTGCCCTAGGGACTGGTGAGTGGAGGAGAGGGACAGTGTCCCATGGGTTGGTTTTCCCAGAGCCTGGCAGTGCCATTGTCTGGCAGGAGAGTCTGACTCCACTGCAGAGTTCAGCAAGGTGCACCTGGCATCATCCAGCCCAAACCTTAGGTGACCAGCCTGTTCATGTGGGGACTTACGTGGCTGGATCCTGTCCTGAAACAGAAAGAGGAAAACTCCCAGCACTGTGACTGGTCGAGGATCTTTTCCGCTTGAGCTCAGACAGGGCTGGAATGCAGAAGCCATGGACAAGGAGCCCGTAGCCCTCGGGGTGGGCTCACTCACCCCACACCATCCCCTGAGCCCTCTCACTGCTCTGCACAAGTTTGTTCTCCTCCTCGGCCCGAGACAGACCTGGGTGTTTCCGTGCCTTCCACCCCCGGTTTGTGCCCCGGCGGGCTGCTCTCCTCCCCCGTTCCCCACTCCTACCCCAAATGGCATTTTTCTCTGCCGGTGAGTCACGTTGTACTGTTGCAATACTCACCTGGCCACGACCTCCGCGGGAGCCCTGTCCCTGCATGCAGGAGCTCTTTGGGGCGCAGTGATTCAGCTGGGATCAGAGGCCTCGCGCCTCTTCCCTGTGCCCAGCTGTGTGTATCCAAGAAAGCATTTCTGCCTGCTGGGGAGTGAATCACCCAGGAGTGGCTTACCCAGCCCTGCCTGCTGCCAGCAGGAAGGGGAATGGGAGGAGAGGGGAAGGGGAGTGTGGCTGGGGACTCACTGGCAGGGCAGCTGCGCTTGGGGCTGGGGCTGCTTTGCAACGCAACGCGCGGGGTTTGGGTTGCGGAGGGAGAAGAATCAAGCGGGGATGGAGCGCTTGGCTGCTCTTGTAGAGCCTTGCAGGGCACTCTGGTGGCTGTCACCCCCGAGCAGAGAGCAGCCCAGCCTGCCCTGCGCTGGCTGCATGGGCTGCAGCTTGTCTCCAGCCCGGTGGCTCATTCTCTGCTGCTGCTTCAGGCAAGCCGGGACACGGCCACTGCCGAGGGGACGTCACCGTGTCACACATTGAGCTGATGCTGGGCTGATCTCTCTGCCAATTCCCACAGCCTCTCGCTGGAGCTGGAGGCTGGGGATTTTCCAAGTGGGGAAGCTGGTATGGGACCATCCTGCCTGCCCAGCTGTCGTCTCCCACAGGCAGTGGGTGGCATTTTGTGTGGATGGAGCAAACTCTCCTTTGTGTTCTTTCTGTTGTGCTGTTTCATTTGCTGTGGTCGGCATTTGCTGTCCACTGGCCCAGAGCAGTTAAGAGTATCTAATTTAAGAACTACTACACTGAAAACAGCTTATGGCAATGACACCAGTTTAAAAAGAAAGCCACTTGGTGAGTCTTCCTCTTTGACCTGTCTGCTTTAGGTGCACTCTGTAGCATGGTGAGCATTAGTCACTTGGAGCAAAATCCTCTTTGCACTACCAGGTACTGGCAGAAGGGAGTTAGGAGCTGAGGAAAGGCTGCTTTGGGCTCCCCAAAAATCTGATGTGATGGGTAGGTCTGGTGAGCATCTGTTTAGATGGGATTTGCAAAATCATGTCCCTAGCAGGTCAGAGCAACCCTATGAGTAGTCACTGAAAATCTTGCTGCACTCAGAAAGGGCAGGACCAGGTGTTGGGGACCACAGACATCCCACCTGAGGTTCCCATCTTTGGAGCTGCTCTGTGCTTGGCTGTGACTCTGGCTTGAGTTTTCTGGTGAGAATATTGGCCAGGATTGCTGGGCCTTGCTGCTGGCTCCATTCAGTCTACCCAAGGAGTGATCTGGACAGCAGCAAAGCTGTGTCTGATCCTGGAAACAGGTCCCTGAAGGACTCACCTGTGTCTTCCCACCCTGCATCACATCAGACTCTGCTCGTTGCCTTCATTCTCAGGGTGTATCATGGCTTATCCCACTCACCCATCCATCCATCCCTTGTTTGATACCAAGCAATGGGGTTGTTCCCTCCTGGTCTTGGGCAGAAGGGAACCTCGCCCTGGTGGTGTCACCATCCTTCAGGCACCTTCGTGGTGCTGTTGCTGCTGGCAGACACACTCATGTGCACGCAGCTGGTGCTGAGGCATCCCGGGACAGGAGCTGCTGGGTGCTGCTGTGGTAACTCACACGATCAATAACTGCAGGGGGTGAATCTCAGATGCACATCTCTGGGGCAAGGCGAGGGACCTGCAGCTGATGTATTCCTGGCACGGGAATCAAGAATAAAATTGCAGCCCCTGAAAGTTCAGTGATAAGCCTGACAGTGATAAGTGTGGGGAGGGAATTTCCTGCAAACTGCTGACTATAAACATGGCCATTAGTATTATTTGGAGAGGATCTGGTTCATGATTTATTAGACCTGTTGGACAGGCCCATAGAAGGCATATGGAATAAATCAGGTGAAACCCAGAGCTGCTTCCACCCCTGCTACTGCAGTGAGGGTGGTGGGAGCATGGCAGCCTGCGGGGAGGATGCAAGGACACACCACAGCCCTGGCCAGGATGGGTCTGAGGTCTGCTAACGGGACCTGGGGTTAGAAGAGGAAGTGAGCAGGAGGCTGGGAGGTGAGTGGTGAGGAGCTTGGTCCTTCCCAGGCCCCAAAATGTCTGGGCTGCAGCCGTGTGCAGCTTGGTGCCCCACACTGCCGATGGAGAAAGGGGGGTGGGAGGGAGGCGTGTTGCTACAGTTCTGCCGTTACCACATCCAAAATTATCGTTCATATAAACAAGGCGAGCAAGAAGCAAACCTCAGAACAAACCAGAACTCGTCTGGGGGGAGCGGGAAAAGGCAGGAGCCACGGGGAGGGGGAGTGGGAGGTGGGCTCCTGCTGCTGTCACTGCTGTTTAACCCATCTCACCCGGCCGTGCTGCTGGGCACTCTCACAGCAATCTCTCCTTGGGGTTGAATTTCCCCCGGTGCAGGTTGGAAGGGGAAGATGTGGAGGTGAAGGAGCAGGGGTACCTGGGGAGCAGCTCTGCTGTGCTGATGTAGGAACTTCTCCCTAGCCCCGGGCGAGTATCCAGCAGCAATTATCTCCGGTGGGTGCCACCCAGGGCGAAGCTCTCGCTGGGTTTTATTTCCCGGCCATCTATCGAGCTGCCCGAAGGAAGCTCTGCTGTAAAACCTGAGTCCCTCCTCTCACAATGAGGGTTGTGCCTGGCTGACTTTACTCGGATAAGTAACAGCAAATGGGCTCTGTGGAGAGCACTGGGCAGCAAAGGGATCGTCTGCCAGGGCACCAGAGCACCCCCAGGCTGAGGTTTAAAGCCTAGGCTGGTTTGTTGGCAAAAATCATCTTCCCGTTCAGCAACCCCACCTCTCCAGACTCTGGTGTGCCCCTTCTTTCCCTGTTTCTGTAAGGAGGCTGTAGCTCCATGGATCCCAGTGCTTCACTAAAAAGTGAATGTTGTGTGCTATCACTGCCCCTTGGGGCTGAGGGTGGAGATTTGCCACGGAGTTTTAGGAGAGATCATCAGGTATTAGGTGGCTTCTCTTAGGGAATTAACCTAAAGGTTCACACACCAGGCTCTGGAGGTGGTGTCTGTGCTTCAGGTGGCTGAGCTGACCACTGGGGTCATTCTGTCTTCTGAGGGGCTCTCCCTGGTATCTGCAGACCATCTCACTTCAGTTACATTTTCTTGCTGTTAGGGTTTTATTTAATGTAAAGTAAGTAATCTGCAGGTGAACGGCTTGAATCAGAGGGTAAAGCCCCTGAAATAAGGAATTTGGAGCACCATGAGACCAGGAATTGAGAAATAACCAGTTCCTTGACTGATCATGGGAAACCCAGCCTTCTGGTGAGCTTCAGCACAAGTGTTGCAGAGATGTAGGCAGGCAGATGGATGGTTGAGATCTAATAAATATTGGCCAATACTGAGATGGCTTGGTGTGTGTGTACAGGGGATGACTGTGAGCAGCCTCAATGTGATTGTTGGGCAATAGTTCGCTGTTATGCAAATCACACCAGTGTTGCACAACCAGGGAGGGGTAATTCTTCAGGTGTCCCAGTGCCTCAACTGGGGCTCTGCTTGGCTGAGATTGGCTTGAACAGCGCTGTAGGAGAACGATGAGGGGCACAGTGTGCTGCTGATGTCCTGTTCTGGGCTCAGAGGGCAGATCCCGCTCCCTCTTTTGTGCTCTGTTGTCACTAAATACACTAAAATCTCTCTCTGCCCCTCTGCCACCCCTTGTGCCTTCATCTAAGGTTGTTCGAAGCTGGGCAAAGGCACAGGAGCTGTGGCTCTTGCACAGAGCCACTCCAGACACAGGTCTGCCCTCTGATAAGCTTGGGGCCAAGTGGTTCACCCAGTTTTAAGTCTGGAGAACTTGATGCTTGCAGCCCCAGGGTGTGAGGAGCCCAGGCTGGCTGCAGCTGGGAACACACCCCTGCCTGTCCGTGCACTTGGGCTCTTCTGCTCGCTGCTGCTGCTGCTGGGGAGTGTGGCAGCGTGAGCTGTTCAGATGTGGATCAGCACTGGCTGATCCTTAGCCAGGCCCAGATTGCTATTAATATGTTCTTAATGCTCCCTAAGCTGGTTATAGAGGAAATTCTGCTTTAGACACTACCGTGTGCTCCCTGCCAGTCCTTAGCACAGCTCGGGGTATTTCAGCAACATGCAGGATTCCCAAATGAATAGAAAATTATGGGGCATTGCTTTGTTAGGCACTTGGAAAGGATTTCCTGCTGCAAAAGCAGCATGTTGTGTTAATGGGAGAAATTATAAAGGGATTAGGAGGGAACGTACCTCTGCAGCAGACAGGAAAGGGCAGAGCAGTACAGGAAAATGCAGTGGAGTTGGACTCCATGGGCACCTGTGGGAGCTCCCTGGGCTGGGTATAGGGAGGCCTGGGGCATGCAGAGCTGGAAGGGGGAGAGCCAAGCCCCCTGACCATGCACAGTTTTCTCCGTGCCCTCAGGAGCCCGTCCCAGGGCAGATCAGATCAGCCTTTGCAACTCCTGCACCAAGGACCTGTCAGGTACCAGTGGTTGTGACTGAATCACCTGGGGAGGGGAAGAGCCACCAGCTGACCACTTGTTCTGACTGAACCCCTGAGGGGCCTCATTCAGGGTGGCTTCAAACCACCAAATCCAAGGGATTTAAAGTGAACAGAAACTACCTGGGCTATGCTCTCCTCTGGGAGATGCAGTTTCAGGGGTGAAGCAGGTGCTCGGTGACTGTGCTGGGCATGCACCGTGACCCTGGCTGTGAGTCCTGGGAAGCAGGACATCCATCAGCGTGAGTGCCAAGGCTGGTGTAAAGTGAGGGGCAGGTCCTAGTTCACAAAACACGTGCCTTGAGCCAAAGCTTGCAGCGCTCCTGGAGAGTGGGGCAGGCTGGGAGGCTTCCTGTGGCAGCTGGTGTGCCTGCTGGCCAGGCTGGCTCCAAATGTGGCCCAGTGTGTCCAGCAGAGTGTGTGTGCATGGACATGAGCCCCACAGTGCACAGCAGGGACATCTGCTTCCTGGCTGCAGGGTTTGACATTCTTCTGCTCTTTGTTTTCAGGCAGAACAGGAGAGTATGTGGATCCTCACGAGTGCTGGTATCTCTGATTTATCTCATTCCTCTTCATACCTGAAATCACTAAGGATGGGGGAAAGCAAGCCTGGCTGCCAGCAGCACTGAAAGGGCCCTCTATACCCTGTGGTTTATGATTTCCAAAGTGCTTCTGTCCAAAATTACCAGAGGGCAGAATGGCTGTAGGGAACGTGGAAACAACAACAACATGGACACAGCTTACTCTTGTTTATACAGGACTGGACCAGCAAGGCAGTGGGAGCATGGGTTTTCAGCAGGCATGTGAGTGCCAGATGGACAGATACCCTGGGAACTCCTCGCGTGGATGTACCTGGCCAAAGCCTTTTTCTGCGGTGGCTTTGTGCATGTGTGGACTGTGTAAACAAAGGGTAAAGGCAAAGTGACCACAGGCTGTGGTGTTACACAGAGGAGTTGACCTTCCTGAGTGTGCTTTTATTCTTAAAGAGACACGTGGACCTGTGTGGGGCTCAGGAGACAGTAAACTGAAGGTGGGGGAAACTGTTCACTGCCAGGGCCTTTGATGAGTGCCAACTCTAAAGGCAGAGTTAATTCCAAGGGAAAGAACAGAGACATTTGGGTGTTTTTGGGATCAAGGGATTGCCTTCAAAGCTGGTTGGGCATCCTAGGCTAACCTAAGGTAGGTGTTGTAAATAAAACAAGTGACCTGGAAAATACACCAGGTCTTCTTCACATCTCTGCTTTCTCTTCTGCTGGGCAGCCAGGATGCAGAGCCTGGGGAAGCTTGGTGAGGAATGGTGCTGATCCAAGGACATGACACCAGCAGTGGAGAAAACCATGCCGAAGTTGTGCATGTTCAGAAATGAGTGGTTTAAGGGACATAGAGTAAACACATAGCACACGCATGTGTCAAAACATCTCCATAAGGTGCAAAAGCAGCCGTTGATGCAGGATGTATTTATGTGGAAATAAGTCTGGAGGTAGTAAACACCAGTTTATGCTCCTCTCCATGTATGTGCGCAGATGCCTTTCATGGCATAACATGAACATGACTGAAGGGGAGGCCTCTTAACCGAGATGAGAAAAGATATGGAAGCACATAAAAGGCAGAGATTACACATTCTTGTAAAGCCTTCAAAGATGAATTCATGCACTGGTATACAAATATGCAGGGTGGGGGGAAGAGATGTACCCAAACACATCAATAGGGAATTATACCCATGGAGAGATGAGCAGTCCTCCTCTCTTTTTGGATGTATGTTTAATACCTTTGTGATGATAATTAAAGCCCCTGTTTGGGTGTTGCATCTTGTGATTTACTGCGGTCTTATAAATCTTTCAGCAATTTGAAATCTGCAGGGAACAAAGGTACTGCAAAGGTTTGGAAAAGAAACAAAGAGAAGGAGCTGCACCACATTCAGCAGAGGGTACCCTGGGCTATCTGGAAAGAATGGCTGATAGGCAGGGAGGGGTAGGAGGTCCCACACGACTTTCCAGCCCAGGAAACCAAAACCTGTTGCCTGTGGACCCCAATTCCTCCCGCCAAAGGGAGGCACCCATCCGAAGTACCTCTCCCTCTGGGTCAGGCTGATTTCCCTCCAAAAGAGCTGAACCTCTTCTGGCAGCTCCAGTGCCCTCCTAAAGAGTTTGAAGATGCCAGGGCTGAAGGTGTGTCGCTATAGGACACGAGAAAAGACACTGACTCCTGCTAGGTTGAGCAGAAAGAGAAAAAAGAAAAACGTTTATTTTGAATTCTCATATTTATAGATTTCTCAATTCCACAAGGGATTGGAGGACATTGTCACCTCCTCTTTTATCCAGTGGACAAAAGAAGTGTCTGTCAAGCTTTCCTCAGCACAATGGAATGAAAAACAAAAAGAACAGTTAAGTAAACATTAGCTATTATTTACATGAACTCCGTGAGAAAATTTTCTGACTCCAAGGTTACAACAGAAGGCTAGCAAAAAGCAGGACAACAAAGGTGGGCAGGGAAAGCCATGTGTGAGGTAGGCAGTGCTGTGGAAGCTGTGGGTGGAGGTGGGCAGAGAGTACACTTGGGAGCAGACGGAAGGAGAGTGGAGGTGGTTTCTGGGGAACTGGGGAGGGAAATGGAGCCAGTGAGGGATGTGCTGGTGAGTGACAGAAATAGAGCAGAAATGGTTGGATGAGATGTGTGAAATGGGTGGCTGTGGCAAGAGGCACTGGAATGCAGAATTAAGATGGGGAATGTGGTAGAGTCTGGAAGGAAGAGACAGGTCGGGAGGACTGTGTGGAGACACACAGAGAAGGGGAAGAAAGATGTCGCAGGGATACAGAGAATAAAGATGGGATCTCTCTAAGAAGATGGACGTGAGAGAGGCAGGTGGGCCAGGAGGGCTCCACTCCACCATGGAGCATCCCTGCTGCAGACCAGGGAGGGAGCTTGAGAAGGGATCACTTCCCATCCAGTCTGAGCCTCTGGCCCACTGGCAGTGGCAGCGTTGCAGTGGGTGTCTGTGGACATGCACAAACCTCACCTCTTCCCTCCCCTCCCCAGGACCTTGGTGGGGTGCTCCCTCTCCTTGCTTCCAGGGGCTGAGCAGGCTGTGTCAGCAAGCCAAAGCTTGAGGGCTCGGTCTAAAGTCAAGCTGTGGCTGCAGTGTGATAGATAGATGCTGAGTGACCATCCGAGGAGCTGGATGGCTCCCAAGTTTCAAAAACAGAACCTGTAGCCCCTTTTTGAAAACACAGCTGGGAGGCAGACAGGAAAGGGCTTAGAGGCAGGACGGGGCTCAGGTGAGAAATTAAATCAGGTGCTGATCAGTCGTTGCATTGCTGGCCTCCTCCCATGGGGCTGAGAAGGGACATCTTGAGGACTTCAGCAGAGTAATGGTGCCCCAGCGTGGTGCCCTTGATGTGCTGCTGCCTGGGCCTGCTAAGGAAGGGCCATAACGGAGGAAAGAAGGGGTGACGGGCGCTGCTGTATTGATTTTTGCCTTTTCCTCTTATATATTCTCTATATTCTTTACACATATGTTTGTAGCTCTGTAGTCTACTATTGTAGCTTAGCTTCAGTATTTTCCTAGGCAGAAAGACAAAACACATTCTAAAGCCCCAGTCTTTCTGGGAAGCAAGGCTGAAAAACAGCTCTTCGAGACACATTTTCATCAACAAGGTTTAGTCCCATCTGAGGGGGGAGGATTTAGAAGGGACTTGGACTGGGGGGGGGGGAATTACCTCACCTCTCATGTCTGTGGTGATTTTTGTCAATTATGCTAATTTGCTAAACTTTTAGCACTGTATTCACCTTGTGGGGATGGGCTTTTGTGGACATTTCTGCCCCTGGAGGCCTCCAATAAAACCCAACCTTTACATTACCTCCTATACTAATATTATCTTGAAAGTGTATTGTTTCATTTCTAGGTTCTTAAGGCATCACTGGGACAACACCTGGAGTGCAGAACAGCCCCCAGCTCTGTGGACGATGGCCGGGCTGCCCTGGCACCATGAGGGCAAGGAAATGGGGAAGGGACAGTCAGTGCAGGGATGGGACCCTTGCAGGGATACACAATCTGCCTCTGGCCCAGCAGCATCCACCACACCACGTGTGCCACCCCAGCCCTTATCAGACAGACTGCTTGCTCCTGCCACCTTCTTTGGGGTTTGTTTTGCTACTCTGACACTAAACGTGATTTCTTCTACTTTTTGGCCAGCTTGCCTGATGTGCAGTTGGTATTTGGTGGCAGAGTGGCTCTGATAGCAGTCACAGCCATGACAGCAGTCTTGACTATTCCTGCCAAGAAATCAAAGCTGAAGAATTTGGAGGTGTTGGTGGGACTGAGGGGTGGAGAGGCATGAAAGACCATCTGCAGAGAGCATGAGGTGGTCTGTGCAGTTGACAGTGACAGTGAACACCATGACTGGCCCGGTGGAGATGGTGATTTCTGGCTTCTTTTCTAGGATGAGATCATTCACTGGATTCCCACCAAAAAATCAGCACTCCCTCCTGCAAACAGTTCAACCCTGCTGAGGGCATCTGTGCTGATTATTGCTGTAGATGAGTCTCCAGGAATGCCGAGGGGCTGATTCTTCAGAGAATCGAAGCCTGGCCACGTGTGGGTGGATGAGAAAGTAAATAAAAGGATGAAGAACTTGGTCAATCAGTACCTCCCAGTGCTGGAATCGTGGTTGTCATCATCAGAGTCAGGAGAACTGGGAGGCACTGGAAATGAGTAGAAGTCAGTGGAAGTTTTGGGTGTATTTTTTTCAGTGATCACCTGTGTGATCATCATTTCACCACTCCCAAAGCAGCACATGGCTTAATTCTGAGTTCTGCAAGAAGAAAAATGTTGTTGCCAGGTTACTTCTGATACCCTATATAATCTACAAGAAATCCAACCATCTCTTCTTCAGCAACACAAGATCAAGCTAAAAGTACTCAGATAAGAGCTGAGTGCCTGCATATGAATCAACTCAGCTGGAAAGCTGAGACCCTTCAATTTGTGCTCATGTTTTTCAACTTTGCTCCTCTGCAGTTCTCTGGGCAGAGGTCACAGGCAGGATCCAGGTAGGAAGACGTGCTGAGAGATCAGTGCCTGCTCTTTCCCAGCACCTGGGGCTGAGAGGGGAAGGAGAGACTGATGGGGCCAGGAGAATGAAGGCTGATATTCCCGTGTGGGTGAGCAATGGGCTTGCCAAGGAGGTGAGGAGCAGAGCCTCCTGTTTAGCTCTGGGGGAAGGTTGACTTCACTCCGGAGAGCTGGGGGTAGCGCTGGGGTGGCTGCTGGCTGTGGCACGTCTCTGGTGATTCAGATCTGGAGATATGTAGGAGGTTTCTCCGGCTCCCGGAAACCCCGGCACAGAGAGGCAGAAAATCCCTTCCAGCATTTCCTGGGAAGTCTGGTGGGCTCTGGAGAAGGCAGGCTGGAAAGTGGGCAGGACAAAGGGATCCTGGGGTACTCAGAGAAGCTCAGAGAAGCTCTCCAGTCATGTGTGGGGACCTGGTTTGGGAGCATCTGTGTCCCCGAAGAGCTGGCTTGGCAGGATGGGAGGGAGGCAGGGAGAGGGTATGCAGAGATGGACATGGGGTTTGGCTGGCAGCAGGGTTTGAAGGGGTGACTCCCATACAGAGGCACCCACAGAGTTCTCTTGGGTTAACAAGCCCCACTCCCGTTCTCTGTGGGGCTGGGAAGAGTCAGAACCACCTGGACTCAGCTTTACTCTGGTGTAACTCATTGAGATGGAAGGAGCTGTGCAAGGATGAGCTGAGCCCAGGGAGAAGCAAGAGAGGGAACAGAACATGAAGGAAGAAGTAGGAACTTGTCAGATAACCCAAGAACTCCTATTTGTGCATGGGTGTGCACACGTGTGTGGGAAGCACAGCTCTGCCAGGTGGTCTCAGTTTGGTCTGCATGGAAGGGGAAGATTTTTGTTCTCCCACCTGGATGGAAAAAGGAAACATTTACAAAGAAGCAGGGGTGCCAAGGCAGGTTCATTCACTCTCTTTGCAGATCCTTTGGCACCCTCACAGAAGGAACCTTTTGCAGCAGGGGGCATGTCTCAACCCCATCTTGTTTCCTCTGTCCCTGTGGCTGCCAAGCAGAGCCGATTCCATCCCTCGCTGGCTCCTCCCTGGGTCCATTCACAAGCCTTCCCAGACAGGGCTGGATCAGGAAGCCAGGCCTCTCCCAGCTTTGGCAGTCCAAGGCTGGCCTTTCCCCAGCAATTCAGTCATTCCTTCTCTCCCGAACGGAACGTGCCCCAACACCTTTGCCTTGAACCGAGTTGCATTCAGGAACCTGGGTTTGCCCACACATGTTAAAGGTACGGCTGGAGGCGAGAGGCAGGGAAGCCAGCCACAGCTCCAGCATGCAGGAAAAGGGGAGCCCTCAGCAGAGCCCCGAGCTTGGGGCTGTGGAAGGGGGGCTGGCTGCTGGAGCAGCAAGGTGTGCCCTGACATCCCAGCCCAACTCCTTTCCAGGAGTTCCTCCTCAGCTAACATTTGGCTTTTCAAGCCAGCACTGAGCATCCTCGGGGAGACAAACCCTTCAGAGCAGGAGGGCTGGGTGTGCCAGGGGGTCATGGCCACGGCACTGCAGCTGCATGGTGGTGATGGGGTCTGGAGGCGGCGGGAGAAGGGATGGACACAGCGGCGTGGGAGCACCGGGCTGAGCCCAGCAGTGCTGAGGGCTGCGGAGGCTGCTGGGCTCCCACCCGTGTTCTCCTCCCTGGAGGGCTGCCCATGTGGGCAGCACGGGCAGGGCTTTGCAGGTGTGAGCTCTATGTGCAGCACTTTCATCCCTGCCAGTTTTTAGGCGGAGGCAGCCAAGGAGGGGAGGATGGTCTTCTCCTCCCATCCTCTTTTGCTCTTTGCATATGGAGAGGGAAATTCATGCTCCTTCCAGTCTGTCCACCACGCCAGGATCTCCGGGGGAATTGAGTTTCCATGGCCAGGGGTTGAAGTTTGCCAGCACTGGCTTGAGAACATCTGTACACACAGGCCCTGTGTTATGGTTAACGTGCAGGGGATATGGGCATCTGCCTCTGAAGAGGAGCAAGCCTCCGGAGCCCTCCAGATTTCCCCTCTGATTATTTCAGCATGTTTCTTCCTGCCACAGGTAGTTCATCCGATGCCAGCAGCCAGGCAAAGGAGAAGGATGCAAACAAGACATATTAAGTAAAATACTCCTGGATGAGCGAGCTGTAAAGGAAAAGGAAATTATTCCTGTGGAGCAGGATAAAGGCTCACCAAACAGACAGCATGTGGGCAGTGCTCAGAATAGGGAACGGCTCTTTGAAGGGCATGGAAATCCACACCGGAGCTAAAACCTGGAGCTGGCTCACAAGTGGTGGGGGAATCATCTGATGGTGGATAAGGTAAGGTTTTCATTAAGGACACCATGACCAGGAGGAAACAACAGGAATCCTGCAGGATGAATCGTGCTGCTCAAGCCCGAGCAGACAGGGCATGATTGCAGGTGTGGTTAGTGCAGAAGAGCAGCAGGATTGGGTCAGACCAAAGGTCTGCCCTGACTCATCTCTGCACTCAGTAGCAGATACTTCAGGGAGAAGGAGCAGAGCAAACAAGTGGTGATACTTGACCCAGATATTAACCCAGCTTCCAGACTGCATCCAGCTCAGGCACTTGTGAGCCAAAGCAGCTCTTCTGGGGACCTTGGTGTTGGTGGAGCAAGAGCCTCCAGTTTCCAGGAGATCCCTCATTTCACAGGAAGGAAATGCATCTCATGGCTGGTCAGCACTGGATGCTCAGTGTAGGAGTCCTGTGGTGGTTTTACACAGCTCCTGGCTGCGAAAAGCCCTGTGAGTGTCAGGTACAGCCCCAGCCACCAGGAATTGTCCTGCCAGGCATGGTTGTGGTGCCATGACTGCCCTGGGCAGCCGCAGACAGTCACCATCAGGCTGTGGTCAGGCTTGGCTTTGTGCACAGAGAATTTCGGCCCCAGAGCTGACGGCAGCAGAGTCTCCAAAGCCCAGGCAGTAAAGGTGATCAGTGAGGTGTTTGGACAAGAAATAACAAGAGACTTGTACAGTCTCTTGAGTCCAGATGGAGCAGCAATCAAAAGGAATATGAAATTAAGAAAAATGTAGGGAATGCACATAAAAATGTGTCCTGGGGCAAGTTGTTTCCCAAGAATCACAGAATCAGAGTTTCTTTGATTAGGAGCATAATACTGAGCCTGACAGAAAATGGACTCAGTTAGGAAATGGCCCTGGTTTATGTGTAATGGAAGAAAGTGATGGAAGTTCTCCATGGGCAGTGCAGAAACTGGATAAACCCTGACACAAATAATTACTTACTGTGCAATTACCTTGGCACCAGAGCATCAGACCGAGCCCAGCTCCTGTTAGAATTCAGAATCACTGTGCAGTGAAGTACTTGTCCGTCTGTCTGCACCCTCTCTCCATCCTCAGGCCACCCAGAGAAGTGCCATGGCTGTGGTTTTATGCCCCGTCAAATCAAGTTAAAACGAGCCAGTAGGTTCAAAAATTAGAGGGAGTGGTACTGAGAAAGACAGATCGAGCTGCAAGACACAAAGCTTGGGATCATGTAAGCCATGAGTCCTTTAGACTGTAAAGTGATCTGTGCTCCAGAAGGGCTGGGGGAGCTCAGGCACCTCTGGGTGAGGTGGGAGGGTGTCAGGAATGAGTGGCTTAGGTCACTTAAAGAGTCACTGACAAAGGTATCAGCAAAAAAAAGTTTTAATGTAAGTTTGTGAAAGTGCAACTTGGCAGAGTTCGATGGCAACATCACCTTATCACTGCCTGCAGGGGTGAAACATACAGAGGAAAATCGACCAGAATCGTCTTAAAAGGATTTGCATGGAGAGCAGAGATACAAAAGGGTAAGAGTGCAAAGGGTAAGGAAGACCCTCCCNGATGGGATAGCCAAGCGTAGTGGGGACGTAGCCCCTAAAGGGACCATGGCTCTGAGCCGCTCCGCTGCGAAGGGCAGAGCCCTCGGCTGAGGGATGCGGGAGCGTGTCCCTGCTCCCGCCCGGTCCCCGGACAGCCCCGGGAGCACCTGCCCGCGCCTCCCGCCCCGGCAGAGCCTCCCCGCAGCGCCCGCTCCATCCCCGGCCGCACCGCTCCCCCCGCCGGCCGCTCCGCGCCGCGGCCGCTGCTGCACATGGAGCAGGGGGAGGAGCAGGAGGAGGGAGGAGAGGACGCGCCTCTCGCAGTTTCGGGGCGTAGAGGGGTGCTCGCTTCCTTCCCCTCTGCCCTCCCTCCGGCCCGGCCGCAGGGAGATGCGTCCCTCGAAGTGTTTCCCCCCGGCGTTGTCTCTTCGCTGGAGGTTGGGCAAGATTTTACTGAACTTGTCCATCTTTGACATATGTAAGAGATTTTAAGACAAAAGGGTGCTCCGCAGTGGATATGGGCAGTTTGGAAGCTCCTCCACAAGCTGGAGCAGGGCAGAGGAGTGGAGGTGATCCTGGCACTGGGGGACCCAGTGGCAGACCCATGATGAGATCCCCCCTCAGCAGCAATTCTGGGTGTGCTTGAACTGCTGTGAGAGAGACCTGTGTGTGAGATTCCCTCTGGGAATGGTAGCTCCATCGGCCCCACCACCCTGGGTACCTGAACACGGGTCAGAGCCCTCATTTGTAGGGTTCAGTCTTCCTTTGCAGGGCTGATTTTAGCTGATGAGACTTTAACCTGGGTGAAATACCAGCCTTCACACATGGAGCCCGAGGGAATGACATGAAGCTGTGTCAGGGGAGGTGTAGGCTGGATATTATTGAATGTCCAGAGGGTGTTGGGCACTGGAAGAGGCTCCCCAGGGAAGTGTCACAGCACCAAGCCTGGCAGAGCTCAAGAAGCATTTGGACAACACTCTCAGGCACATGGCGTGATTCTTGGGCTTGTCCTGTAAAGGCCCAGGAGCTGGATTCAGTGATCCTTGTGGGTCCCTTCCAACTCAGAATTTTCTGTGATCCATGATTCTCTGCTGTAGGACGAGTTTAATTCCATGGGTTTCCAGTGTCACTGTTAGCTAGAGTAGAAGCAGCTCCAGGTGCAGCTGCACCTTGCAAACAGTGAGGCTCTGAGTCCAGGCTGTCTCCAGGCGTGTGACTGGAGTAGTCACGGTGATCCCTGGCTTGTCACATTTTGTATCACCTGCATTTTGTATATATGGGCCACAAACCTTAATGCAGTATTCATGCCACAGTTTGTTTCTCTTAAAAAAGGGTCAGGAAAACAGATAGGACAGCACGAATCTCTACAGAAATCTTTGTCTGCCCCATCTTTCCTCTCTTGAATGCCGGACGTGGCTCAGTGAGTAACTGCACCAAAAGGAACCATCTCTGCAGTTGCACTCTAGCACTCGGGTCAGGCTGATGCTGGTTTTGGATCCAGATCTCTCTGTTATTTTTCTATTTCCTTTTTTTTTAGGTTTGCAAACTGTGTCCTCAGTCAGCACTAACCACAGGGAGAATTTCCATTCGGAAAGTACAGGCGTGTTTCTTTACTGCTGTGCAGGCACGGGAAGGCTCGATTTCGGCTCTAACAGGGAAAGGGCTGTTCTGTTCCACCCTTGCTGACTGTCTAGGTCTGAAAGCTCAAAGAAGCCAGCTTATTCCTCAAGTCCTGACATAACCCCTTGTATGGCATTTGCCCCAAGGCAGTGAAATTCCAGCCACTTGATACTTCAGGCTGGGACCTTTGAAGGGTTAAGAGAGCCCCAGCTTCAACCTCCTGAGCTCATTCTGATGCTCACTTAAAGCCAGGGCAGCTGCACTTTGTAACAGCACTGGGTTGGCTTTTTTGGGCTCTGCCAGCCTGCTGGGACATGAGTGTTGTCCCGTGGGATGGGACATGGCCTTGGAGATGGATCAGTTCACCTTCCAGAGCCGTGATAGCCAGCTCTCCTGGTGCAGCCTGCTGGCTCTCCTGAGCTTGCTGGGACTTAGGGCTGACTCCTGCACTGAAGGCAGGGGAGAGGAGGGTTGGAAAGCCTTCCCTCGCACAGGAAGCTCCCGTGCCTGTCTGGCGGCGCTGGCAGGAGGGCTGAGCTGGAAGGAATGCAGCTGCACCTCGGCGGGGGCGTGGAGCGAGGGTTTCTGGCTGAGAGGGAGTGACTGGGAAGCAGGCTTGCACAGGATGGCTGATCTCCTCCAGCCCCTGCCTGTCTTCCTATCCTCTCCCCTGCCCAAACCTTCTCTTGACAGCTCTCTAGGCCAGGAGGCAGGTTACATCCAGCTGGCTCTTGCAGGGGTCATGGGCAGTGGTGCCCCTCTGTGTCAGGCCTGCCAGCTCGCAGAGGCTGCTCCCACGGCGGGGAGGCACTCTCTGTGTCTCCACTGAGAACCCCCTTTGGCTAACAGCCCTGACAGGCAGTGTGGTGGAATGGGTGCTGTGCTTCAAGGGATGCAAAACCCTCACCTGGCCCCTGCGGGCAACAGCTTTCCCACGGGGGGAAAACACCCTGGCAATACTCTGCAAAGGGACTGTGTCCTGTGGGATCTGCCCAGGGCTCTGCAGCCGGGAGTGACCCTGTGCAGGGTCTGACCCGACAGCTCTGCTGGGAGCGCAGCACATCCCACGGGGGCTGTCAGCAGGGACCTCACAGCTGAGCCAGAGCTCCTGCAACTTGGCTATTTTTAGCCCATACAAATGGGGGTGTTTATTTTCCTACTGTTGTGCCTTTTTGCCTTTCCCAGGGATTTAATTGCTGATGAAAGCAAGGGCCCGAGAGCCATGTGAGTGTCTGTGCTGGCTGCTGCAGTGACCCCATCTCTGCCCACGTTACCCATCCGATATTCCCCAAGCCCTTTACAGTGATGGGCTGGAACGGGCAGAAGCACCTCAGCTTACCTTGGACCAGAGCCTTTTCTGGGGCTGGGAGACCTGTGGTAACAACTTGAACCCATGCATGAGGTTGGTGTTGAGGGGGAAATCCCCCTCATCAGGATGGGATGAAACAGAGGAACACTGCAGGCTGGTTTATTGTCAGTGTTTCAAATCAGTATTTTTTATTATGGAGACGCATCAGGTTGCTCACACTGTGGCAGGAATTTAATAATATAAGGCATGGGGAACATTCAGAGGTAAAAAAAGAGTTCTCAGCCTGTGAGATTTGACCACCACTTTGCTCCTGTCAGGACCCTCTCTTATAAAGCAAAATCCAAATACCTTCTCCCTTCCATCCTTTGCATCCCTTAAATCCACAACAGGAAAAAATATTACAGCCTTTCCCTCAAGCATATGGCAAATGCACCACTTTCTGGGCAGAAATGTCCCTTCCAAGTGTCACACAGTTTCCCTGGGAGAGCAGGGCTGGAATTTAAGCACAGCCAAGGCAGAGGGGTGGGCAGTGCTTAAGGGCACTGTGATTTGGGGAGAGCCAAGAGCTTTATCTCACCTGCAGCTGAATCACAACATCAAGGCAAGCCACACACACCCCATCTAGCACAGAAAACACGACAGCAGCGTGGTCATTGAGTGATGGTGAAGCATGTAGCACTTTCAAACCTTTATTATTCAAGAAGATTTTACAGGATGGGAATAATGTCATCTTACTTGTTTTAAATTCTGTGCACTTCCCCATTCGCTTGTTCAATTTCTCTTTTTTTTTTTTTTGTGCCCAATAACTGCTAAATTCAAGCCCTGGGAATGGGAGGGGAAAAAAAAAAGGAAAACAAAATCCTACCACTCTGTGTCTTTCTCACCCCTCTCCATCCTTCCTACCACGAGCTGGGTGGCCACAATGTCACCTGCAGCTGCTCTGCTTGAGAACCCAATCCTCCTACATCCTCTGGCTCTGCCTTCCCTCGCTGGCATCTGTGACTGGGGCGGTGAATCAGCTGAGAGGGTTTGTGTCTGACGTGTCCAGGAACGTGCTGTTAGTGCGAAGTTCAGAGAAGCCCATCCGAGAGCGGATGCCGAGGTGGAGCGGATATTTAGCACAGGAACAGTCGGCCGTAAAGACACGTCGGAGGGAGAAAAGGCTGGTAAGAGCTGGGTGAGTAATCTAGTGGTAATAGATAAGGCTATGAACGAGGACTGTTATTTCTCTTAGCACCGTTACTACATATGTTTAGACCTATATTAGCACCTTGTTCCCAGGGAAAAAACAAAACAAAACAAAAGCAGTTTAAAAACCAAAGGAAGTGGGAAGGTTAAAACATGACAAAGTTGGCAGCAGAGCAGGAAGGCGAGCATTTAGATCACAAGATCCTTGTCTATGTCCTCTGTGGAAGGAAAAGAGAGAGACAAAGTCAGCGAGGCGGATGCTGCCAGGGTCCCACTGCTCCTGCACCGTCCCCACTGCCCCCTGCTTTCCCTCACCCAGGGCAGGCTGTAATGCTTTGCTTCATCCACAGCAAGGGTTCTGGGGGTGCTCTTCAGTCCCCCCTCCCCCCCATTCCTGCCCTCCTCAGCACTTACTCTCCTTGATGCCGAAGCAGCTGGCCCACTCCTCCAGGGCGATGTACTTGTCGTTGTCCAGGTCGCAGGCCTCGAAGAAGCGAGTGGTGCAGTGCTCCATGGGGATCAGGGGGGCACGGAGCGGGGCCAGCTCGGTGTGGGACAGGTACCTGCCGAGGTGCCCACGCGGTCACAGGAGGGCAGGTGCTGGCCCCAGCTCTCTGGTTTGGCTGCTGTCCCAGTGCCCTCCCAGTATCAGCCACTGAGTGTCATCAGGGTCAAGGACTGGTCACAAAATAGCTGCCAGCTGGGGGTCCCTGCCAGCTGCCCCCACCCCACAGGCCTGCCTGTGTGATCACTCTCATGCCCATCTCCAGGCCACAGCTAAGCCAGCAGCTGCTATCTCAGCTGCTGCAGTTATCCCGGGGCCTTTGGGCTAAGATATTTTAGGGGACTATCACAGAACAGTAAATCTGAGAAGGGAGAAACTCCACACCCAAGGGAGGTGGGAGCAGCGGGGGCTGGGGGAGGCCCCTCTTCCTGCAGAAGAGCTGTTTACAGGAGGCAAAAGTGCCTCTACCCCAGCCTGGTTTGCCACAGCCTCTGCAAGACGTGACTCTGCCACAGCCTCCCACTTGTGTCACCTCTCCAGCCTGCCTTGGCACCTTCTGCTGCCAAATCACCCTGATCCTTGGGCAGGAAATGGTCCTGGTGGGGTCCCTGTCCTGCTCTGCTGGCACTCACCCATCAATGGGGTGCTGGTCCAGCTGCCCGAACTGCCAGTGCACGGGGAAGATGTACATGTTGTAGTTCTTCTCAAAGTCCCGGGCCAGGAGCTCCACGGTGTGGTCACCGGCCTCCAGGCGCTTCTCGTTCTCATGGATCTTCTTCACCTGCCATGGGAGAGGCCGGGGAGACCTTGTCAGCAGCGAAATGTGGTGCAAGGGGGAGACCTTGGGAGGGCCTTTACGGGGATCCCACAGGTCATTCTGGATGGGCTCCCTGTCTGTGCTGGACTCCACTGTGGGGGTGAGCTCCCAAACTCCCTCCCCTGTCCCCCACCTTGAGCTTCTGCTTCTCGGTCAGCAGGTTGTTGTCCTCGTCACGCTCGTACAGGGTGATCAGCACGTTCTTGAGCCAGTCCCGCATGCGCAGGGGGAACTCGGTCAGCTCTGTGTCCAGGCAGGCAGGGATGACTGCAGGTCATACACAGTGGTCAGTGCAGCATCTGGACATGCAGCCCCACACCCTGGACATGCAGCCCCAGTGCCCCTCTCACCTCGGCCCCGAGCCTGCCAGGACCTTTGCTCTCCCTCAGACTGTAAATGTGGGGGCTGTGCCCAGTTAGGGGTCCCCTTGTCTGAGGGTTTGGCTCCACTTACATTTGCAAGGCCCAATGTAGTCCAGGTGCAGCTTGTGTCCCTTCTTGGTTCCCTCCAAGGTGCACTTGGTGGCAAAGAAATGGCAGGAGGAGTCGTAGGTCTTGTTGTCAGTGCCACAGACCTGCACAGGAAGGGGAGATGGTGTGTGAGAGGCAGGGAGAGCCTCCAAACGAGATGTTTGACTTGTTCCTGGGGTGGGCAACAGCTCCTTCTTCAGCACCAGATGGGGACCTGACACGCCTGACTCTGTCTCCGTCTGTCACCATCTCTGGCAAAGCCCGTGTGGGTCCCTCCCTGCCCTCACCGAGCAGCTCCTGCCCTCACCTTCTCGAAGACGCCGGCGGTGGCGGGGCAGCTGGAGGGGTCCTGGCACACACACATGGGCGAGTTGTTGTCATCCACCTCGCACACCTTGCCGTGCTTGCAGTGGTGGTTCTGGCAGGGGTCTGGAGCAGGAGGGGAGCAAAGTCAGAGCCAGCCACATCCTCACCTCCCACGAGATGCTCGGGGCACCTCAGCACAGAGGGAAGACAGAGACTTCGCCAGGGACAGCCCCCAGCATCTGTTCTTGCACTGGGAAGATGTGAGGGTTTCCAGAAGTCCATGTTAGCCCTGGGGCTAATCCTGCACTCCTTTCTGTTTCAAAAATGGGCTTACAGAGAGCCCAGGGCTGGAAGAGGCCCTGTGCCTCTTTTGCTTTAAACATGCATCCAGACTGGCATCGTCCTTGTTTGACAGCCCTTCCCAAAGGAGCCCCTCACTGTTTGGGGTGGCTAAAGCTCCCTCATGCAGGGAGGGGATGGTGTCCCTGCCAGCAGGAGGGCAGGGCAAGAGTGACTTACTCTCTGCAACAATCTCCTCTACATCCTCTGTGGGTTCCTCGAACTCTCCCACCTCCACCTGGACGGGATTAGCCCCCACGGGCTCCTGCAAAGGAGGTTGGTGTTTGTGCTGTGGGTGCACACAGAGCACAGCCCCAGCTCCTGGGGGGCAGAGCAGCCCCCCGTGGTTCCCCAGCACCTTGGGGATGCTCTCCCCAGAGCAGTGGGTGCTGAGGGGGTGGGCGAGGAGGAGGGGCAGAGTCACCTACCTCTGTGGTGGGATCTTCGATGACCTCTGTCTCGTCGGGCAGAGCCTCCTGCTGCAGGGGAAAAGGCCCATGAGTGGGGGTCCATGGGACAGTCCCAAGGGGGTGACCCACTGGAACAGGCAGTAGGGCCACCCTCAAGTTGGCCCTCATCCCTCAGTACTTTATTTGTTGTAAAACAACATCCCCCTCGGCTGCTCCAGATGGACAACCCCAACAGCACAGGCTCTGCTGTCTCCTGCACTTACCGGCGCTGCCAGGGCTTTGCCTGCCAGGCAGAGAAGGAAGAAAATCCAGGCCCTCATCTTTCAGCAGACCTTGAATAAAGCAGAGGAAAAGGAGGGATGAGGAAGGAGGCCACCGTGTGCCGCTGGGCTCCAGGCTGAGCACTCAGACACTTCAAGAAGGGCGTTCTCTCCATTTCCTGCCTCGTCTGTTCAGCATTGCAGACCCACATGCTGGCTTTTCTAGCCAGAACCTTGGGCCAAATCGTGTTTCCAAGATAAATTCATTTGATTTTGCAAAATGAGACAGTGGGGTTTAGATGTCTGTTGCTCTCCTGGATGCCTTTAGGAAAATCACAGTCAAAATGGCTCTTTCCTTCTCTGGAGGCTTTTTTTTTTTTT
>VYXC01006019.1:1846539-1870415 GCA_013397175.1 Platysteira castanea | reverse complement strand
CTGGGGCCAACACAGCCTGCCTGGGGCCAACACAGCCCGTCCTGGGGCCAGCACAGCCCACCCTGGGGCCAGCAAAGGGAGAGAGTTGCTGGGACAGAAACTGTTGGACAAGGTTTCTTCGTCTCTCCCAGAGTATCTGATGTCACTGCATCCTTTCCGTTCCTCCCCACGCACAGCAGCTCTCTGGGTATAAAACCACACCAAACCTGTGCTGCCAGGACACCAACCAGGCTGGGCTCCGCTTCCTAATTCTGCGAGGTTTGGCCACTCAGAGAAAATCCTCTTTCCAATCTCAGTACCTCACGCAGCTTCCAGTGGGGTGTCTGTGCAAAATAGGGGTGAGGGAATGGAGGGCAGCTTCCTTGGGATGTCAGAGGGCTGGGAGGGGGTGGTGGGGATGGCTGCTGTGGTGGCACGAAGGACCTGTGGCAGAGGAGCTGTGGGGAGGGGGTGATGAGCCCCTTTGTTCTGTCAAGGCTGCAGCTGAGCAGCTTCCTCCTCTCCTGCTCAGTGTGAGCTGTCCCTTCCCCTCCTCTTATTTGTTCTGGAGGCTTCTGTGAGCTCTGCCAGCGTCTGCCAGCACTGGTTCTTCACTCCTGGAAAGGTTGTTTGGGGAGGGAGGTGGAAAAGTACTGGTGATTCTGGCCATCTCCTCCCTTGCTGGTAACCCCTGGTTTGTAAAGGCTCCTCCCGGGCTTCTCCCAGGGGCTTGTTTGCTTTGGAAGATGCTCTGAGGTTCCGTGATGCTCTTTGGGCAGTGCCCAGCCTGGAGGAGAGGGCAGTGCATGCACATGTGGAAGGCAGAACCAAGAAGAACCCAACCCCATACCAAGGCCATCTTAGATAATTTCCCCAAGCTTTAAAAAAGCCTTGAATTTCAAAGTCTGGGCATGTGGTAAGCTGGGGTCAGGGAATTACATGTTTGCTAGGAGCCAGCAGACAGTTGGAGCTGCCAGTGTTGTGTTTGGAGGAAGAAGGAGCACGAAAAAGTCTGAGCAAATAAGCTCTGCAGAGCTGTCTTGTGCCTTAGATGGTAAAACAAATTTATTTGAACAACAGCAACCTTTTCGAGGCACAGCCTGTGCAGTGAGGACATTGCAGTGTCTATGAGCCCCTGTCTGGGTTGCAAATGGTCATTCCTGAATGCCTGGTGGTCAAAAGTCCTGAAATAACAGCTCAGGAGCCCTGCACATGGCGTTGCTCCATCAGGACAACGTGATCCGTGGTGCAAGTCTCCCTCCTTGTGGAGCAGCCATGGTCCTGCTCTCCAAGAGGATGCTCTGGAGCTGGCAGCTGGGCCACACCATGAGCTCAGCATCCATCGCCCAGCGGGAGGGACTCGGGAGGGTCCCTGAGGGGCCCTGCACTGGCAATGCCTGGCACTGCTCTGTGAGCCCCGTGGAGGGCAGAGGGCAGCAAGGGGGGTGCAGCCAAGGGGTCGTTTTGGACAGAGGGAAATCAGGCTGGAAGAAAGATTTTAGTAAGCAGGGACTTCTGCACCCTAAAGGAATCAACAGACACCAGCACTTCACAGGATGCTGGAAACCAGCACGGAAAGGGCTGCTGAATATAGAATGAGAGAAGCTCCATGGTCACCACCCTCTCCTCAGGCCTGCCTTCCTGAATGCTGTGGGTTGAGGAGACAACAGGGCACCCATGGGCTGCAGGACCCAGGGACTGCACAGCCTTTTTAGTACCTGATCCCACTTGTATCCTACAAGTCACTCTATAAACAGGGTCTGGGGGGTCCCACAAACCCCTCTCAATGGCTCACCTTTCCAGCATGGCCCTCAGCACCAGTTGTTCATTGCATTCCTCAAGGAAGAAAACCATGGGATGTAGAGAGATCTGAGGCTGACCCTCAGCACCTCCATAAACTCAAAGCAAGCTGCTCTGAGAAACTCTTTACCACACTCCCCCAAGCTTGTGGCACCATCATCAGTTTCTCCTGATGGGGAAAATACCACGCAGTGATGCACAGAGGAGAATCTGTGCCCCTGGGGCCTGTGGGTCTCTCGTGGGGACCCCAGCCTGGGGCCTCTGTGGGTTGGGGAGGACACTGAGGAGGGTGCAGCCTCCAGGAGAGGCTCCATGGGTGGTGGAGTGTGGTCCTTGTGGCGCTGGCCCTGTCCAGGGTTGCATAAGCCCTTTGGGATGCCACGTTAGCGTGGGGAGGAGTCTCTGCCTGGCCACTTTGGCAGCTCCTCCCCGAGGCCACCGGGCTCACCCCAGCTGCCACCCCTGCTAACCCAGGCGAGGGGCTCCTCTGCCTGCTCCCACGGCAGCTGTGGACGCAGGAATGGGCAATGGCTGGGCAAAACCCTGCCATGCCTCAGCTCCTGCCTGCACCCCAGCCTGGCAGCAGGGTCTCCTCTGCTCTGCTCACTGCTCCTCCAAGCCTCTGTAGGGTCTGACATCCCCCTGCCTCACACGGAGTGTAAAGGCAAAACTGGCCCAGAGAAAGACTCTGCCAAACCCCGCTGGGGCCACAGTTTTCAAGGTGCAGATGGGTGACCAAGTGTGACCCCCACAGAGACACAACGCCAGGGCTGGGTCCCCACTGCCTGGCCCTGACCTCCCTATGCAAGCAAGACCCTCTGAGCTTTACTCAGCAGCCACTCCCAGGCTAAAATTCCATTTGAAGCCGGAGCTGTTTGCGTGAGTCCCCATAAAGCTCCCTGCCGAGCAGGTCCCTGCACGTCTGGTGCTGGCTCACCCAGATGTGCTGCAGCTGCCCGGGGTGCATGGGGAGCAGGGCAGGGGACTGGGCAGAAGCCAGCCTGGCTCCTGCCACCTGCACAGACCCCTCTCACGCAGTGTGCAGGCTCAGACAGCCACGCAAGGTTTAGATGGAAGTGAAATTCCCTTTAGCTCACACACACACTTACACACTCCAAGTAAAACGTGGCAGGGAAAGTATCTACCTACCCCATGTGCCCGTGCAGAGTCACTAAAGACATGGCTACACCACAGCACTGTGTGAACCCATTCCCCGTGCTGGGAGCTGGGCAGCTCTGATCGAACTTGGAAATGCTCCAGATCTTACAGGGCTTACTGATACAACAGCAAGAGCCCAGTGCCATCACAGCTGTGTGCTGAAGCTGTCATAGTTTCTCCGGATTGCTGATTAAATACATAATGGAAGACAACTAAATTACTACCAAGAAAAGTGCCTGGATGAGCCTTGGGCTGCAGGCAGCAGCTCATGGATGAGCCCTGTGCAGACAGGTGAGACAGAACTTTGCTGTCCTGCCTGAGCTTTCTCTTTTGTGTGGGCTGGACCTAAGGCAGTGTCAAAAGCAGCTCGGATATTTCTGTGCCAGGTGCGGGAGGTCCCTCCGGCTCCCGGGGGATGCAACCAGCTGATCCCGCACAGCTCCACAAAGGAGGGAGAGAATAAACTGCCCGATAAATACTCTGCAAAAATGCAAACCATCTCCACATTCCCTGGACTTGCGCTGCCACAGCCGCTCCAGCGATAACAGCCCCGACATCCTTCGGACCAGAGGACCCAGAAAAGGTTTCCATGGGAGCCGACATTCCTCTGGGGCTGAGTCATGGAAGAGCAGAGTGTTGTAGAAGGAGGGGCTTGAAAAAAAGTTTGCAAAGTTTATTTCTGCTCTTCCCCCTCCCAACACCGCTCCTGCCTATGTGGCAGACAATGGCTTGGCTTTAGCTGCTGTGCAGGACGCAACATCCCTTCATTTCCACTTGAAACTCGCCTGGTCCACCTTAACGAACGGCTGCAATTAACTTTTGTCCTTCTGGAGGGATGCTGAGTTTTTGGGCTGTTTCAAGTTGGTCGTCTCTGAGGACTCGGGAGTACTGATGACGTTGCTGGTACCCCCGGTTTCACTCCAGCTTGAAACTTTTGCCTTTCGGTTTGGGTGGGAATTCAGCCCCCAAACCGTTCAATTTCCCCTATTTTGGCTGGATGCAACAGAGTGGAGCTTTCTTAGAGAAGGGACACAAAGAGCAGAGTTAGACTGTCACGTCACCAGGCCGGGAAGGACAGCGGCTGCCTTTAAAGGAAACAAGCCCTCGTCTCTTCTGTATGGACCTAAAATTGTGCCTGACCGAACCCAAGTTCTTAAAACTTAAAAATACACCCTAAAAGAGCTTTGCTCCTCCTCTCCCGCAGTCTCTGTCTCCCTAACAGTCGATCAGCCAGAGTTCAGCAAGCCAGAGCAGCAGACTTGAAAGGCTTGCAAAGTTTGCTTGGAACAAAAAGNTTTTTTTTTTTCTCCAAAGGAGAAATAAGACCGGCTGCACTGAGAAAATAAAACCGCTGAGATGAAGTCGACAGCTCTTTTGTTCTTCCTCTGGATACTCTGGTGAGTAAAACATCACCTGCCAACACACCTCAGGCTGGGAATAGTGGGGACTGTTTGTAACTAGATCTGATTTTCTCTGCAGGCTGGTTGTGCCCAGACCTCGGTCTCTCGGATCTCGCTAAGGAACTACCCACCAGCTGAAAACCCAGAGGGGGAAAAGGGAGGAGAGAGAATGAGGGCACGTCAAACCTTTGCAGTCAGATGTCACCATAGCATTACAGCTCTGGCAGCGAAATTGATTAAGAGATAGTTTAGAAGTGGAAATGCTGCGAAGAGGAGAAAGGGGTGAAGTCAGGAGTCTCTAAATGCACCTCTTGAGGTGGAGAGCGGCCAGCTCCCCATCCCGAGTGACGCACTGAGAGCTCCCCGGGCTGGGGGAGCGGGTCCCGGGCCAGGGACCCCCTCCAGTGGGGCTGTGGGGACCCCCACGCCGGGAGGAAAAGCACAGCAAAGCAAACGCGAAGCTCGGGCCATACCTCGCAGTCCCGGCAGCACGGCTGAGGGAACTTCAGGCGCTTGGACAGGCTGGAGGAATCTGCAAGTTTTAGAAGGAGGCAGGAGGAAGCCAAAGGGTGGGTTGGGTTTCCCGCTGCCTCTCCCCCTCCTCCTCCTCGCTATCTTTCCAAATCGGTCTCTTCCTCTCCCCCTCTAAGTGGGCAGTCCCTCCTGAGGCACAGCCTGGCTCCGAAGGATAGACCAGAGAAGTCAAGCTGGAGAGGAAGGGGTCCCTGCAGGGGCAGAGCGGTGCCCAGCGCAGCCCCCCAGCACAGGCGCCGTCACAGCCGCTGCCTGCTCTGCTGCCACGAGTTTTCACATCTCTGTCTCTCTCGGCTGACAGCACGGGGGTGGGGGAATGCCAGCTCTCTGCTTGGTTTTTGCACCTCTTAACAACCTCACCTGCTGCAGTTACAATGTTAAATGCTGTCATTTCTCAGTGGAGGAGCTCAGTCCCTGAGCTGGTGTTTGCCATCCTCAGGGGCATGCAGAGGAAAACAGGAGAGTTTTTGCTCCTCCGTCCTGTCTCCTAACATTGCTGGTATCTGTGACTGCCTTGTGGAGAGGGAGAGGAAAGAATGACACAGAGAATGTGGAGAATAAAGACATATCTGAAATATGCTGTAAATAGGCAGAGAAATGCTGGGGTGGTAGATGTGACTCAGCAGACTGGTCTCTCCTGTGGTTATTGTCCAGCAGATCTGGACTGATTGAACAAAACCCACAGTCAGAACTGCCAGTCAGCTGAATTCGGTGGTCTCTTCAGACATCACTCAGTATTTTGACTTTACAGATCATAACTCAGCTGGAGCAGCTGCCCAGCCAGAGGCAGCCAAGCAGCAAAGCTGTTTGGAGTTGAGTTTTCCTATCTGTTCCTCTCTGTGCTCAGGGTGAAAACCTAGCTCCTCTCTCCTTGCTTCTCTCCAGGGCTGAGAGGATCTGAGGTGCATCTGCTCCCTCAGAACCAGCATGGCCATGGCACTGCACTGCAAAGGAGAACCAGAAGCCAAAAACTGCTACAGTTTGGGAGTCCCTAAAGAGTGTCTCTGTGCCATACAAGGCTGTCCCAAGCCCTGTGGATAACCCAGCTCTTTGCAGCTTGTGATCCTTGTGGCATCAAACCTCACCCCGGGGCTGCTCTCCAGGGACTGCTGGAAAGATGGTGTCTCATGCAGCCAGCAGGACTGAGGACATCTGGGCACCAGCAGTGTGACTGTGCTGGGTGAAGGACACCCGAGACCATAGCAAAATTCAACATCGTGTTTTGTCTGGGCTGCCTGGGGTTTGGGTTCATTCCTCGTGATTAGGTGCTATCTTTGAGACATGGACCTGGGTGCTTAACTCTTCCCACTGATGTTGCTGAGGATTTAGATGTCAACACAGGGACTGGCCCGTGATGACCTCTGGGCCGTGCTGGCTCCTTGCCCTGTAGGATGCCTCCTTGCCCTGTAGGATGCCTTTGTGGTTCTGTATCAGCTCACTCCTCATCCGGCCTCACGAAACTTCTGCTGCGTGTGAGAGATCAGATGTAAGACTAAACATCCCATGGCCAACAAGGAACAAGATATAAACACAACAGAAAGGGAAAGCAGAGGGGAAAGATGGGGAGGAGTTCATGGAAACCCATCATCACTTGCTGGTGAAAGGTCAATGTCCATGATCAGGCAGCTCAGGAGGATGGTGGCAAAGAACATGAGAAGAAAATCTTCTTCACCCATTTCTTTACTTGGCTGCATGCTTCCCAAAAGCCATCTCTGGGTGCTGGTATGTGGATGTTGATATCACTCACAGAGACATCCACAAATATTCCATGTGACCCTCCCAGGTCCCTGTGGAGGCTGAATTTATGATGGTGTCTAAGACTCCATGGGTCCTTCCAATGCACCAGCTGGAGCACCTTGTCCTCCCACCACAAGCGTCCGTAGCTCCCAGGTGCAGCCCAGTGCCACTTGCAGGTCCAGTTTGGCTCCAGAGGTCACACATCCCCTAAGCCAAAGTTTCATTTGCGTGATTCACATCCCAAGGAGTTGAGCACAGCCGTTGAATGCTCTCTGCAGTGGATTAGTCATGGCTCGTATTGAAACCACTGCTGGTTCTTGTCCTAAGGAAAAAAAAAGACATCTGGAAAAAATTTTAAAGACGAAAAAAAAAAGAAGAGAAAAGAAACCACGACTTTTCTAACTGACAACGTGGCAATTGCTCTGCAATGTAGCCTGAAGCTTAGACCTCTGCTGAGGGCTTACACAAATGATAGTGCCATGGAGGTAATTATAGCAGGGATTTCTTTATGGATGTGGTGGCTTAGACCCTGGGTCTGAGCGAAAGAAAAAAGCAGTGATGCAGTCACATCTGGAACTGGCCCCCAAGCTCATCCAGCGAGCCCAGGGGGGTGGGAGCAAGGGGTGCTCATGGTGCTTCACACAGGTGGTGGGGACAGCTGCGTCCTGCACCTTGGGAAGGACACAGTGCCAGGCATCAGCGGTGGGATGGAGGGGGATCACATGGAGGGGGAAACAAGAGCCTGGAGCAACTGGCTGGCTCTTTAAACTCAGCAGCTTAGCTTTAAAAAGCTTCAGAAATGACTGAGAGCTTGCAAAGGAAGCCCTGGAAAGTCCTTTCCACTCTTATAAGCTTATCAAAGAGGAGATTTTGGTGCCAGGCTGCCAGGAGGAAAACCGGACCTCACACATGTTTAGGGGGTTGACTTATGCAATCTGGAGCACTTGGATGGGCAGGAGATTGCCCAAGGGGCCTCCACAGCCCCGGGAGCCCTGGCAGGGCTGCAGCAGGTCCAGCTCAGGCTCTTGACCGTGTGCCAGTGGGTGCTTTAGGCACAGGGATGAACCCCAGGGCTCCCGGCGCTCACTCCCAGCTCAAGTGACTGCACAAACTGATGGAAACAGCAAACAGGGCAAGACCCTTTGAGGCTTGAGCTCATTTTACGGCAAAGCCAAGAGGTCTGGAGGGGTGAGGTTTGAACTCCAGCTAACCTCAGGTCCAAATCCAAATTTCTTCATCCTGCTTTGAGCCAGGTTGGGCAGATCTGGGCTGGCGCAGTTGAGAAAACCCTGGTGCTTTCCAAGAGGGGAATAATTCTGCTGTAAGAGATGGAGAAAAAGGCGAGTGAGCAGCTCTGTGGGAGTGATGCAAGTGTGGATTAATAATCCTGCTGTCCCCTGCTCACTAATTTGTCAGTCTGAGGAGCCTTTCCTTCCCTCTGCTCTGGGAGGGATTCTCTAATGAGTTTTTCTCTAGAGGATGTGTCTGCATTAATTGCTGGTGGATGCTGCTGCAAAACAATGAACCCAATGTGCGTATAAATAAACAGGATGCCCTGGAACCACTGTGGGAACGTAATTTGCTAAGTCTTCCTCCCTGGGCATGTGGCTAAAGGCTGAGCTCCTCACAGGTGCAGGGCAGTGTGGGGCAAGTCAGTGGCTGCAGGGGTGGTGGCCCAGCATCCAGCTCAGGAACAGCTGAGAGTAAATGCAGAGCAGACAGCAATCTGCGTATCCCAGGAATTTCCCATCCCTCCTGCTCTCCGGGAGTGTGTCAGCTGGAGGGTTTCTGGTTTTTTCCATTTCAGAAGCAGATCAGAGGCAGAAGGGCTGTGCTCTCTGGGCTTGCACTAAGCAGACGCAGGGCCACTGGAAGCACCATCTGCACAGGGCAGGATGAACCCAAACTGTCCTGGGAACATGCCTGAGAATGTCTGACATAGGACAAGGAAGATGGGATGGGACTCTGCCCCTGAGCTGAGCGTAGGACTGGTGCCTGGTTCAGATGGAGCAGATGGACGCTCAAGGTCTTTTCCAAAGCCTGCACTGGGGTGCTGGTCAGAAGCAGACGGAGAAGGAGGAGTGGCTGTCAGTGCAGATTCTCAGCTGGAATCCAGAGGCCAGCAGGACAGGGGATGGAAAACCAGCTGTGCATGGCTCTGCAGTGAGTCATGCCTGGGAGCAGGCTGCAGAGCTAGAAAGCAGGACTGGCTTACTGTGAAATGTTTTGTTCTTTCCATGATGTGTGTGGGCTCTCACAGCTGTCCCAGGGCTCTCCAGTGGAAGGCTCTTCCATGGGGAAGGTCTCTCCTCTGCCTCTTTCAAACTCCCCCTGCATTATCATCTCACTCACTTGGAAATATGTGGGGCTGCAGGCTTGGGAGAAGCCTGTCTGTCCTCCCTGAAACCTAACTGAGGCCAAAGAAGCAGGGCAATAAAATCCATCACCTTTCTCAGCTGTGGTGCAAGACAGGAGCTCTGTGTGCTGCAGCTGCCTCTGCACTGCCCGGGATGCTGCTCATGGGCATCACACCTGAACACCCGGAGAGGGTGGTAGAGTGAACCCCTCTGGCTGTACCCCCCACCATGTCCCTGTGGCAGAGTCCCCACAGCCCTGCCTGGGGACATCACACCAGGCACAGCACACAGGACACGTCCTCAGCTGATTGGAAACACCCAGGCACATCCAGCCCAGCTGAGCTTGGTCCCAGCACAACACCTACAGTATCCAAAGAACCCGATTGTCCCAAAAGGCCTCTCCCTTGCTGCAAGGGGCTGTTCCCTGTTAGTCCTGGGCACAGGGGTGTCCTGTGCCTGAATTACAGTCGGGTGTCTCAGCCCAGCTCTGCTGTTGCTTGAGGCCTTGTGCTGGAGTTGTGCCTGTGACTTGCAGAAGGAGAAATAAAACTTCCAGGAGGGAAGTGCTGCTAACTCCAGGTAGTCCCACCTTGCTCCTGGTGTTTACCTGTGATACACTTTTGAGTTCTCTTGGGCCTGACAGATGAGGTTTGGCAGCTTTTGAAGGATATGAATAGAACTGCCTGAGGAAATAAACAGGAATCCACTTTCAAGCCCCTGGGAGATGTGGGGAGAGGGAAGCTCCTGGGCTGCAGTGGCAGCTCTTTTCCATGGAGAAAGAGTCTAAAAGGCAGCTTTGATGGGAATACCCAGGTGAAGCTGTGCCAGCCCCAGAACATCAAATGTCATCTGGAAAGGAGTGGCAATAACCGTGGGTGAGGAAAAGACCAGAAAAGCAAATTCCAGGGTTCACAAGGCTCTCTGGGGCCAGCTGCCTTTGTTTTTTTGGGTCATGAGTGTGAGGTCTTCTAAGAGAAGCTTGATTCTCAGATGAGTTGGCTACTTACTCCACAACCCTTTTTAATTTAATCAGCCACAGCAGCTTACATCTAAGGGAGGAAAGCAGTGGTTTTCCTGGGCCATGGCTGTGCTGGGAGCCCATTCAGAAGGTTTCCCTTTGGGAATCTGATGCAGTGGCCAGGCTGGTGAGTGTCTGGTGGGGCCAAGGAGTGATGGGGCAGAGCTGCCATGGACTGGGATTGCAGCTGAGGCAAAGCAGGCAGCAGGGTTTGGTGTCCTCAGCAAAAAGGGGCCTCCATAGGATCCAGCAGCTGAGAACACGGGCTGTAAGTGAGGGCTGCTTTTGCTCCAGGCTTGTGCAGTGCTGGAGGCAAAGAGGAGGAGGGACAGCTGGTTTTGAGGAGGGCAGGGCACACTGGTGACAGGCGGGCTGGGATATGAGTTGAAGCCTGGAAAGTTTAGCAGTTCCCCGTAGAGGCTGAAGAACAGGACTTTAGTGTCCTCCTATTAACCCTCATTGCTGGCAAAACCCTATCAAAATATCCCCGCTCCCGGGCAGCCCTGGCCCACAATAACTCAGTCTGTGCACGGCTCCGTGCTCCCCGCTCCTCCCCGTGCCCTGCCCTCTGCACAGCCCCGTGTCCTGCTGTGACACGAGCCAGGAAAGCGCCGGACAGAGCGGCCCCGAGAGGCCACATCCCCTCCGGCACTGCTGGTGGGTGCAGTGCTGCAGCATCCCTGCGTGGGAGCTGAGCCGTGCTGGAGCTGTGGCTGCATCCCGGCAGGACACAGTGCTGGAGGTGCCTGCGGTGCCTGGGCCACCCCCGGCTGAGCCTGCACGTATCCACCCTGAGAATCCACATTTTTCTGTCTATTGCTCTGACACTTTCTCCTCGAGCTGAGCTCACTGTGGAACAAGCCCTGGCTTGAGTTGTACTGGATGACTGAGCCAGGCTGCTGGATGCAGGAGGCTCCATAAACAGGGTGTCCCTTAGAGGAGACAAAATGGGATTGGTTTTGGCAACATGTGTTTGGAAGGATGGGGTGCAGAGGGAAAAGCAAGCAGCTGTGCTGGTGCTTGGTTGCCCACTGGGGATACACCACCATAGCCAGTCGCAGGCAGCTGTAGAGGCTGGCAAAGAAGGTGTTAAGGGAGACAGTAGGAAACATTTTCTGACAAGACTTTGGGGCAGGATGTCTTCTGAGCCTGAGCCATCCCTGTTGTGCAGGAGCCGTGTGAAGGGCTGTAGGGACAGGGAGGGAGGGCTGGTAGGGGCAGTGCTGGGAGCCACTCTGGGATTTTAGCATCTGGTGAGTGTGATTTACAAACACGGCCACTCCAGGCCAACACCAAGTGCAGGCACTGACCTCCACACCATCTCTGCTTGCTGGCTACTTTCAAATCATCTCCTGGTGCATTTTTGAACCACTCTAAGCTCCACTGTCCAGTGTGGATTTTACTCTGGGGAGTTCAAGTTCCTTAAAATCTTCCTACCTTGAGCAATTCAGATCTTTAAGGCCATGCATAGATATTCTGTTCCTCACAAGGGCCTGTTAGTGGTGGAATCATTCGCATCATCTGTATGGAGCTTGATGGAATTTCACTGGTCAGGGAGTAAAGGAAACCCGGGAGGACACAACCCCCTTAGCTGGATGAAAATACAGCGGACATATGTGGGCAGAAAATACCTTGTCCATCACTGCTTCGGTGTGATGAGTTCTGGGGACCTCAATTTAGCCCTGAAGCTTGTTTACTTCCCTTCAAAAAACCGCCATCCCGTTTGGCCGGGGTTTGGCAGGAGCGGTGCTGTGGGCAGGAATAGCTGGGCTGTGGGAAGGCTCGGGGCTGATGCTGCGCCGTGTCTGTGGGCTTGGGGCAAGGTGGGACGTGGGCAGCCCCAAAATAGCAAGGTCATGTGGGGCCCTGAGCAAACGCTGTGACTTTCCATCCTGCGCCTGGCCCAGAGCAGGGTCCCTCCCTCAGGACCTGCTGCTAAAATTAGCAGTGTTTCAAAACGCCGTATGCCCTGCATATGTTATCAGCAGCTGTTTAAGGAGATGGAGGGACCAGAATCACAGTTAAAAAAAAACTATCAGATTTGGAGAAGTCCCTTTTAAGCTTCTATCTTATGGAAAAAGCAGAGAGAAAAAATTCTTCCTGAAATGGGGGCTCTGAGGGAGAGAACATTGGACTCTTTCCTGTGTGATGTTGCTGTGAGATTGCTAATGAACATTAATTGTATTAGGCATCTGCAAAGACTAACCAGAAAAATACAGAGATGAGACACAAGCACTGGTGATGTCGCCCCCAGTCCCTTAACTTCAGATGTGCCCGAAGGTACCCTCTGCATCCTCTCTTCCATGCCTGCCCATATCATCCCAGGGAGCAAGTTTTCCCAGGATTTACTACCAGGATTAACGGAGTGGATTTTTAATGGCATGAACACTCAAAATATTCTGTTGTTCACTTAGGGGGAAAAGGTGGGGACTGGGAAATAAGGGAAACAGCACCTTTCTCAGTGAGTGGGACAGTGCAGGGAATTGTCTGGGCCCCTCTGGAGATACTGAGCTGCAAAACAGGAGGGAGACCACACTGTGCTTTTGGATTATTGATGGCCACCCAGCAGGATCCAGGCACCAAACCTGCTGTGGGGATGGATGTTCACCTATTCCCTTCACCAGTGCCCACAGAGGCTGATGAAGCTGTGGACAGCGAGGGTACCTGGGCAGCTGCTGAGGGAGCTTGGCTCCTGCCTGCGCCCAAGGGCTCCTTTCCTGCTCCTCTCCCCCAGGCAACTCCAAAGAATCCCAGAACCAAAGAAGAGTTTGGATTGGAAGGGACCTTTAAAAATCATCCACTGCAACCCCCAAGAACAGAGGTCCTCACTGCCTGAGGTGTGCCTGGCCTGACGCTGATGCCATCTCGCCCAAGGCTGGGCTGTTCATGCTGGTTTTTCTTCAAGGCATTACAAATAGTGAGTGCCACCGAGGGAATCTGTTCAGCTTCTGGATGGAAAGTGTGGGTGAAAAGGCTGGATGAGAAGTGTCACCTCTTTCTCTGACCCCTCCCCAAATCAGGAAGTTCATCTGTCTTCCTGACTTTTTGGGAGCTGTGTGGAAGAAATGAAGGGAGGAGATAACAGAGAGCGAGATCTCATCTCCTGGCCTCTCTTCCTGCCCCTACCAAGGGGCAAATCTGGAGAGTGGTCCCAGCCTGACGTGTCTGGGAGGGCGCTCCAGCCAATGGCCCCCAGCCCGGGAGCAAGGTCTGCTCTGCAAACCAGGGACAGGGACACTTTCCCTGCTGCTCCCCCACATGCTGCGAGGCTGAGACCGGCAGGGGACAGAGGGACAATCGCCGGCCTGGGGAGCAATGCCTGGCTTTCAGTTTGATGCAGACACACAAACAAGTTTGCTGCTCTGGCAGGAATTGGCCGCTCCTCTGTTGGGGTTGCAAATCTGGAAATAACAGCTGGAGATTTTCAGCATTATCCCGCTCTAGGGATGAATTTTAAAACCCTCTGGCATTGGGTTGAGTCTATTGTTTTCCATGGCAAGGAGCAGTTCATGCCCAGCTCCCTTGGCCTCAAAGCAGCTCTGCAGCGTTCATCCCGAGTGCAGCTCCTGCTGTTCACTGGGTCTCTGGGTGGCCCACAGGAAAGGTTTGTTGGCTTCTTGCAAGGCCTGGGGCACAGCTGAGCCCACGCCGTTCCACTGGCATGCTGAGACCCTGCTTGGAGGAACTGTGAACAGTTCTCTGCCAGGGAGAAGGAAAGCAAGGGGATGGCAGGAGGGGTTTGGAGACGCTTTGCTGAGATGATTTCTGGACTCCATGCTTCTGGTTTTCCTCTGGACACATCAGGACTTGTATCTTCAGCTGTTCAAAAGCGGAGGCGACCAGCGCTAGTGACAAAGGATGATGATCCATACCTGGGGATACAAATCTGTGTCTTCAGCACATGGACCCTTGGTGAGAAGCTCAGCACAGAACCTTTAGAGTCAGAGCTGGCCTCCTGCCTTCCTATGCTCTTGGTTTGACCAGACTTTGACATATTTTGACCTCAGGGCGAGGCAAGCTTGGAGGGCTGCTCCTGAAACTGGAAAGCTAAAAATCCCCCAGCAGCTGTAAAGCCAGCAGAGAGGACTCTGGATGTGCCACATCTCTGCTTTTTTGGCCTCTTCCCTGGCAAAGGACAGGCTGAATTGAGAAAGCAAACGGAGAGGAAACTGTGGAGAAATAAGAGCGGCTCTGTGAGTCGAGGACACTCTGGACTCAGTCCCGTCCCAGTTGCCCTGGAAATTGGATCGTTCCCACCGAGCTGCCTGCTTTGCTGGCTGCTCCTGGGAGGGCACCAGCATGGAGCACTGGACAGATGCAGGGGAAGGAAAAACCATGGGGAAACAGAGAGGCAAATGCTGGTATCAGGGTTTTCCCCACCAAAGGGAGACCCTTTGCCTTTGTCCCATGCCTTTGTGGGGATAATATATAATAATAATAACCAGCTCCCACCAGCTCACAAAGGCAAGGGAAAAGCCAAAGGACCTTAGGCTCTATTTGTAGAGCAGCACAGCACAAGCCTGCGCTGTGGCTTGTCCACAGAGCCCAGGACAGCCCCAGAGACCCCAGGGCTGCTCCCTACAATGCCCCAGGGACCCCAGGGCTGCTCCCCAGGCACCCCCTGAGCCCTGGAGACAGCCCCGTGTCCCGTGCAGACTACTGATGCAATCGGTGGGATCACCTCGACAATAGCTGTGTGGGCAGGGTTTTTTGAAGCTGTGCACAACAGATTAAGCTCGAGGCCCCGGTTGTGATTGCCGGGCATTGTGCGCCCTGCTGACACTGGCATCTGCGGGCCAAGCTCTGCCCACGGCCCAGCGGGAGCTTCGGAGGGGGGGAATTGCTCCATCTGAAATGGAGCAGGAGGGTACTTGCACACAGTGGATTCCTGCTCCATTCAGGCGTCTCCTTTCATTTACAAGGGGATGAGTTGTGTTTGTTGTTCTAACATTTTCTCACCCATCTGTTGAAAATGGGTGAGCAGATCGCAGATGGGCTGAGAGAGACGGTCCTGCCCTGGGAATTTCATACCAGCTGGGAATTGTGGAAAAGTCTGAAATGGTGCAGGGTCTCTCTTCTGGCTGTGTCTTGCCTCAGTGACAGCAACCCACTAGTCTGGACTGGTGAAGAGGAAACATGAACCCAGCTCGGCAGCACCCAGCAGGGCTTTGGGAGGTGCTCAGGAACAGACATGATGAGCAGAGAGACAATAGCAGGAAGGGCCAGGCTGAAGGCTCCTGTCTATGCAGACCAGTTTCCCTCATCCCTTCCAGGTGACCTGGGACAGGCCCATGTAGCAGAAGAGTCAGAGGGCAGATCTGCTCCCCCCAAAGCAGCCACAGTCCTTGCATCGTGTCCTGTGTATTCCACAGCCCCTCTGAGGGAGCTCCTCACTTATCAGAGCTGCTCCCACCCTCTCCCTGCCACTGCCCCATGTGCCACCGCCTGCAGCAGCTGTGGGGCTGTGAACCTCAGCTCTCCAGAGCCCAATAAATTAAACCTTAGTCCAAAAGGGGCTTGGGCTGTCTTTTGCAAACAGCGGCTGCACAAAAGCTGCCTTTCTCCCTCTCGTTTGACTTTGTTTTCTCTCCCTCCCCATCTGCTTTTAGCCAAATGGTTGAATAGCTTCAGTATATACTGTGGGAGCCTAAAGCCAAAGGCTGGAGCATTGGGAAGGATGCGGAACAGCAGTGCCCTGTGGCCGCTGCCTTCCGGAGGGGCTGGGAACTGTTTGCTACCCTTGCTCTGTAACCTAGCCTCCATCACCTTACTGAACCCGTGGAGAAAGCAGCTCCAAAAGAAAATATTTGTGCTCTGGCAAGCACACGTGTGCACATTTCCTGCCCTTGAAGTCCTTAATTAAGCCTGGGTTTTGTTTGTTTGATTTGTTAGGTGTTTTTTTATATTTATGCTGCCATGGTCTTGGAGGGGGAGTATGTCAGAACCCTGTGTGTTTTCCTGTTTTGGAGGGGGAGTCTGTCAGGTCCCTGTGTGTTTCGCTGTTTTGGAAGCTGCAGAGAGGAAAGCTGCCTGTGATGGTCACCCAGGGAATCTGCATGTATCAGCAGGGGAGCGGGGAACCAGCCAGGGCCTCTGATGTTGCTCTGTATGTCAGTGCTGCATTGGGACAGTCCTGCAAATCACCCAGCACAGAGGGGCCTCAGCCCAGCTGTGGCCTCGTGACAAGGTAGATTAGGTCTTTGCAGGCCTTATGGAAAAGATTCAAAACCTGCACATTTAGTTCAGAGAGACCACCAAGCTGTTACCAGCCCGTTTGGAGTCCCTCTGGGGGACCACGTTATGTGCAGAGGTGTTCGACCACTTCAGGTGACGCTCGGGACTTTGAACACCCAGCCCAGGGCAACCTCCAGGTCCAGCTGCACAGCTTTAGCTCCAAGTGCAGCTGCTCAGGGCTGATGTTGACCCCAAAAGTGTGGGGGTATGATCCTGCCCACCAGCCAAACATCAGTCATGGTGCTCAGCAGCTCCCAGCTCTGCCACTGCTGTGCCTGGGCTGGGAACAGGCAGGCGAGCAAAGGTGGAAGCCTGGGGTGGGTAGTTTCTTACAGCAAACATTTAAAAGCACAGTAAGACCAGAAAATCCCCATCTTTTGGTAATGAATCCCCCATGTAACCGTCTTAACACCCAGACACGACACGCCTGTGAAATTCCTGAGATTGTTGCAAACTGAAGCCATCTTTCCCACCCTGAAATTTCACAGCAATTTACCTCTCCAAGCCACCAGGAATCACCATTTGCAGGCACTGAGGGGGATCTCCTGTCCCTTGCCTGCTTTCTGCAGCCTGCGGTGCTATTTTGGAAATTCTCTCATTTACTGGGTGGTTCGACTGAGTACAACTGCTCCTTTGGCTAAAATCATCCCCTGCCTGTCATCAGGTAATTAGAAAGGGCCCAAAAGCCAGTGGTGCTTAAGGCGGCCCTGGGATAACCACGCCTTTTCTTTTGTGGATAAAGCACTGGGCTTTGGAGGCTGTAGACTTTTCCACTGAAATTAGATTTTTGTTTAAAAAGCGGGGGAAGGTAACACGGGTGAAAAATGACACCCAGAAGCACAGCAGCAACGCTGCAAACACACAGAGAAAAGCAAATGCTATCTGCTGGAAACACTGCGGGGCGGGGGGAAGATAATTTTGAGGCAGGGGAAACAAAAGAACTTTTAAAGCCTGTCCCTCAGGGTTTGCCCAGTTCTTACTGGTGCTGCAGCTAGAGGCAGTTCATGGATTCTCACAGTTCAGCTGGAGCTGGGCTGAGACCCTTGTGAAGAAACCAGAAGTGAAGAAATAAAAAAAAGAAAAAAAGAAACCAGAAGTGAAGTCTCCCTGCTGCTGGGACGGCATATTCAGGGATGGCAATGCACCATGGACCTCACCAGCTGCTCGTCCTGCTGACACATCACCCTTCCAGCAGGTCACTGGGATGTCCTGCAGAGCCAGGGTGTCTGTGGTACAGGAAAGCTCCTTTTCCAAGTGCCAGCCTTTCCTGTTTGCATTGCAAACTGAGCATTTCCTTGTCTGAAAACAGCCTCACAGCCTCAGTGTCTGGCATATTGTTTCCTGTGGAAAATACTGTGGCCATGGTATCCGTGTGGGCTTGTTGGGGTCCCTCTCCATGAGATGCAGTCAAGTTTGGGTTAACACGATAAATGAAGATGGGCAGAGGTGGAACAAAGAAACTTTGCATAAGTAGTGACTCTCTTACTCTTTTAGTCTGTGAAGTTGTTTTTCCTCCCAAAGCTTTCCCATAAACCTCTCAGGCAGCCACCTTGCAGGCCTGCTGCTCTGCTCTGACTCAACCATCCTGCCCTAAATTCCCTGTCCCAGCTGCATTCAGCCCAAGGGCAGCCCACTCCAAAGTCAGGACTGTCACAGGGTGTCACTACACAGCAGGCCAGAGCTTAAAGCAGTGTCTGGCCTCTCTGGCCACACCGAACAATGGAGGGAAGAGCTGGGAGACTGCAGCCCTGCAGATGGGTGCTGGGACTTTGGGTATCTGCACGACCCTCCTGGCTGGCTGTGGGGAGAAACCTTCCCTTGTCTGTCTCAGAGATAAGCAGGCTCTACCCAAAACAGAGCAAGGAAAAGGGAGTAGGCAGCCAGGGGAGCGTGGACAGCATCAGCTGCACCCCAGACACCAAGGACGAGCCTGGTTTCAGCAAGCAGAGTGGGAGTTGTCCTGTGTGGGCACCACACTGCCAGGGCCCCCTGCCAGCCTGGCAGGCAGCAAGTGCCACAGGGACTGCTGGCTCCACGGCCAGCTGTGCCATCCAGCTCCTCACCAAGCTGCCAGCACACGTCCTCCCCCAGCCACTGCCACCGCCACCAGAGCTGAGCCACAGGCACCAGCTGGGCACTGGCCAAGCCTGGGAGGAAGCTGAAAGCAATAAATAATAACTGAGATTGGCAAACACCAGCTCAGAGCAGCAAGGGCAGTCTAGGGAAAGGGATTAACTCACTCCCCAGAACCCTGGAGGGGTCACACCGGGCATCTGAAGTGCATGGACACAAAGCAGAAATAGGTTGTGGTTCTGGGTCTTGGCTCTGGAAACTTCCTGCCACTGGGAGATTTTAATACAAGAAAATAAAGCAGTGATGTTACACTTGTAGTCTTTAGCTTCCCTTAAATTAAACAGTAATAAAGTGTCTGCAACACATTCCTTGAAGTGCCTCTCCAGCCCGCTGCCAGTGGATCTACAGCAATTAATCATGCTTGGATCAAAGAAAAAAGGACTTTGGAGCAGTAAACTACTCCAGGAAAAAATAAATTGCAATTATGTCAAAAGTAATCTCAATGTACAAGTGCAAAAAATCTCTAAAATGTAATCTTTTCCTCCAAACCGTAGTTGATTTCTTTTCTGTAGAATGAGCCCCGTGTGACTGGTAGGTGTGGGACACATCCCCCCGGTGAAACGAGAGACAGCAGACTGGGACACACACGTGCCATCCCTCCCCAGGGCTGAAAACCTGAACTGAATGAAAGCAACAGCACAGCCCAGACCACTGGTCACTGGGCCAGGAACTAAGAGACCTTGGACATGCCCACACCCTTCTCCTTCCTCCATCCCTTCTGTATTTCTCATCAGCTCAGGCATTCTCCTCTGCACACTTGTGCCTCATGGCCCCATCGAGCTCAAAAGGACACTTGGTTATCCTTGACTTACACGGGCTGCAGAAATCCCTTCTTCCCAGAACTTGCATCCCAAATAGAAAGCTTGTTTGTTCTGTGATGGAAAAACAGCTTCCAAGACACAGATTCCCTGAATCTAAGTGACATTCAAGCACAATTCTCCTGAGACGTGTCCCTCAGGCAGAGGTTGCTGTTAACTTCTAAGGATACCTGCAATTTCCAGGGAGACTTGTCTTGCATGGAAAGGGGAGTTTCCCATCCTTAAAAGCTGCCTCTTTCACAGAAAACCACTCAAAGCAGTACAAAGACACACAGGACACACAGACATGCACTGAAAGTTAAAAGCAGCGCCTCGATTTACTGTGGGACTAGAAACACCACACAACCTCCTGCTCTGGATCTCTCCACTTCTAAAGCCCGGGCACAGCTGTCTCCTCTCGCCAGCCCTCTGCTTTCCGACATCTGGCAAAGGTCAAATGACACAGCAAGTTGGGAGACATGCAAACAGTTAAGCCATCTTTTTGCTGAAGTCACGTTTGAGTTCGTGCAAAATAAATAAATAAATAGATAGATAGACAGACAGACAGAAAAGAATACCAAGGTCCAGAGGAGGTAACGTTATACAGAGATGCCCTCTGCCGGTCACAAGACAAAGGAAATCTATCCACCAGAGCCAAGGACTTGCAGCTTCCCTCCTGCCTATTACAGATGGGCCCCTAAAAATATTCCCTATGTGGTGTGCAAAATTTAAATTTAGTGGGTTTTTAGCCTGACTGCTAAACTGATCTTGCACGGGCAGTCCAGCTCTCTGCTCTCCTTTGTTTTGGCTCTTATGATCCTTGGATAAGTCAAAGAGCTTCAGTTAAAATCCAACAGGAAAACAAAGGCATCCAGAGAAACGTTCTGCCACGCTGTCCAGCTGAACTGACTCACCGGCTGCCTTGATGGCAAATACGGAAAGAAATGGGAAAACTGGGCCAAGAAAAGACACATCCCTCTTATTTGAAACTGACTGAGCTGAATTGTTAAATTCTGCAGGCACTTGACACATAGTCCACAAGTCCCTGCAAATTGTAACAGCCCTTGCAATCAATAGTAGGAGCTGAAAACTGTTTGAGGCTCTAATCAATTCAGTGCATGCCTCTCTCTGTTGAAGTGGGGTTGTAATTTGATTACAGCTATGATTTTAAACAATTTCTAAGAAGCACTGAGAGCTTGCTCAAATGATACAAACTGGAGATTTTAAACCTGTTGTCAGTCTATTAAAACAATGCAGATCCATTGCACACACATGACTATCAGCTCAGCTCTTTCGTGTATCAGTTTAATTCCTGCTGGTATAAATCCCTGATTTAATTTACTGACTGGGAATTAAATCAGCATGAACTGGTTTCAGTGCATCTGTGCTGGGTATTTGTGATATGCAACTAGACCATTTAAAAAAATGTCACTGGATCAGAAAGCTCCACTGACAGAAACAAATTCTTATCTGATGCAATGTAATAATTTTGCACAGTAAAGAACAATACATGCAGTGAGTGGGCAGCCCTCTCCCACTTCATTCTTTCCCACTGAAATTGAGCCTTGTCTGCCAATATATTTTACAGTCAGGAGAGTTTTGTACGTGTCTTCATAGTGCTGGAATTATGGGAAAATTGACAGGCTGCAACAATCAGGTTGTCACTGGGGTAGACAGCTGGCCAGGGACTGTGTATACTGGGAGCTGTTCTGAAAACCAATGTTTTACATCCAGAGGAGTGCCAGGGAGCTGCTGTTTTTCCATCCTTGAGTTTAGTGGAGGATTAACAGCGTTATCAAGGGAATCAGCTGCTGGAGGTCCTTGTGCTAAGAGCCAACCCACAGCATCACACACGCACAGCCATCTTTCTGTCCCATCACCCTCACTGCTATTGCTGGGCCCACCACTCTCTCTGGCCAGCTGTTAAGGGTGTTTGGGATTTGTTTTCATGCATGATCTGCTCTGGCAAAATCTAGGTTCACCTGGGAATGGCACAGAGGCTGCGTTCTACCTCTCCAGTACAGCCAAGGCTGGGGTCACACGGGCTTTGCAGAATAGCTAAGGGGTCCCTGTGTGTGCTCCAGCTGCTTCTCTGATATGAGGGGTTTGCTGAAGCTGGACCTGCAGGTCTTTTTAAATTCGTGCTTTCCAGGAAGAAGCCTGTTTTACTGGGAGAGCTGGAAAAAGCTCAGATGTCTCCCTTCCACACTGGATACAGCTGGTATATACCTAGCTCCTCACACCAGGCAAGGCTACTGTGCAGACTTCTCCCCGAGGTAGGAAGCATTCTTTCCAGTCTTCTTGAGGGTTTCCAACAAGGTGTCAACGTTGTGCTCCGAGTCGATACACACCTTCTTGTTGGGCAGGTCAATGTCAAAGCTGACACCTATGAGGAAAAAGATTTTGCATAGTTAGAAGGAGCCAAATGGTGTGAGCACAGGGAAAGCTCACCTTCACACATCTGTGCTCCCCAGGCCATCAGTCAAATGGACATTTATCTCCTGCCAGCACACTGATACCACCACCAGCCAGCACAACCAACCTGGTGTCCTGCCAGCAGTGGTACGAAGAAAGCCAAATCTGCTCTAGCTGTACATTAGGCACCAGTCTCTCAACTGCTTTAATCTGCCCACACCACCTTGGATCAACACAATCACTCAAGTAAGAACCAAATTAAGCTGAGTTTAAACCAACCACTACAATCTCCACCCAGCTCAGCCTGTGCTGTGGTTCCTAAGCTGGTGGTACCACCTAACAGCTGGAGGTAGAAGGAGGGAAAAGACATTTTCACATGTGGATTTCCCAGTGGCTAATAAAGGTGAGCCACTCTCAGCCCAGTGAGAGGAACTGGACATGCAGTACATCCAGTTATGTACTTCCACAAAACTTGTAGGTGTGTATCAGCTTTGAGAGCTCTGCCACATCACCACATGAGGCTGACACTGGCGAGCCTGTTGAAGAGTGATGGAGATGCTGACAACCACAGAGAAAATGGGATTGTCACAGCCTGGTAACGGGGTCTGGAAGAAGCTGCAAGGCCTTTGCCTTGGTGGCTGGAAGCTGTTCTCCCTCAGAGGGGAGCAGGTCCTCACAATTAATGAGTGCAGGCCAGATCCTTCTCTCTTGGAAATGCCAGCAAACAGGAGACACGGGTTATAATTTTCCAGGTGGTATTAAGAATAGGCTAGACAGACAACCACCAAACACTCTGCTCAGCAGCTCTTCACTGTGACTGCTGATGACACATTTAGGGAAGCACCACAGACACCCCAGGCCTCCTTGGAAACAAGGCCAGGCAGGACATCCACCTCCCTTCCTTCTGGCAGCCTGAGCTGGGGTCTACCAGTGTCCTTCCCAGAGGGTTCAGGGTGAGGCCCTGGTGACTCAGAGCCACCTGCAGCCATGGCAGCTCCTCCTTCCCTCAACATTTCTCCACGGGTCACTGCCCTGCAAACAACCAGTGACTTGTTACCAGCGAAGGAGCAGGCTCAGAGCAGAGCAAGGAGAAGTTTCCAACTTTCAACTTTTACCCACAGCGTTATCCTTCGGGATGGAGGACCCCAGGGCACCACCCCGGAGCTGGCTGTCGCACACCCTGCCCTGACTCACCTCCCAGCCTGTGCAGGACACGGGTGACCGCATTGGAACAGCCTTCACAGGTCATGTCCACAAAGAACTCGTGCTTCTGGAAAGAAGAGAGGAAGTCGAGGGGTCAGGGAGGGCACAGCTGGAAACACACCACAAGTACTTGTCCTCCACACTTGCCTTTTTCCTTGGGGAGGTGGAAAGCCTCCCTCAAAGCCTCCCAAGCCAAAAGGTCCACACACACCCCACTAAGTGATCTTCAGCAAAACCAAGAGCTCTTGGTACTACTCCCTATGGTGTCCTTGTGCTGTCCCCCACAGCATAATCCTGAGGTGCCTTTGGAGATTGTTTGGCTACCTCCAGAGTGAGCACAGGTTGCCATCTCCATGACATCTGCTGGACTCACTCCACTCCACTCATCTGCTGGACTTGGCTCCCCTGGACAGCTTGTCCAGGGGAGCCAAGGAGAAGCAAATCTCCTGCCTCCAGCTACTCACTGACTTGAGTCTGCGAGGTTTTCAGTGCTTCCCCATCCTATTCTTCTTGCCTCTACAAGGCTTTTGGTCCCCAGCTTTAGAAAAACATAAATAAAATAAGAAATCAGAAATTTAAGGAGCATTAGTGCTGTTTTTTCATCCCTCCACTCCACTGGAGCCCTCTCGATATCTTCACTACTTGTGAGCAATACTGGGTCAACAAAACATTGTTTGTCTGTAACTTAATCACTGGCTTCAACCTGTGGCATCAGATGGGTCCTAATTTTGCTCTCTTGCATGTGCTTTTTACCTTCCTTAAAAAAGAAAAGTAAACCTATTTTTCATTTGTTACCTGCAGCCCATATTTCCTTCTATTCAGAACCACTCTGTGCCCCCTGCCCCTGCGAGGCTAAAACCCTCTTGGGATCATTCATCCGAGAAGGAGCTTGGGATGGAGGTCCCCATTCGTTTGAATTTTTTTCAGTGTAACTGCCATTTTCTTAATTTTTACTTCCCAAAAGCCCTGGGTGCTCTGGGGAGCTGCAGTGGGGCAGGAGGGTCCCATCCCTGATCCCCTTCTGCACCTGAGCCCTGGGATTTGAGGGGTGCCTGGGGTTTGGGGGAGTTCAGGACTGGGGGAGCCCTGGGGGACTGGGGAGCCTTGGGGT
>VYXC01006019.1:1813400-1846472 GCA_013397175.1 Platysteira castanea | reverse complement strand
CCCGGCCCCATGGCGCGGCCGCGGGAGGCGGGGATGCCACGGAGGGTGAAGGGAAAAGCGGTGGAGAGCGTTGCGATGGTGCCTGCTCCGTGTGGAGCTCCAAAACCCCGCCGGGTGCTGTGCCCGCTTCCGGGCTAAGGATCAGCACGGACAAATGGCAGTGGGAGGGAGGTGGGGAGAGCCGTGAAGATGGGGCCGGGATGCTAAAGAAAGCTCGTTCCTCTCCGTCTTTTGAGATTTTGAGATTTATTGGCTTGGGAGAGCTCCGGTAGACTGGATATTGAGGGAAGGAGGTTTGGGGTCAGTCTCTATTGCAGAGCAGGTTGAGGAGAAGGGTGCTGGTCCCTGAAGGTGCGCCTGCTTTGTTTGGGTTTTTTTCCTTCCCTGACTGGTCCTTTGAAGGAAAAATGAGCCCCTTTCTGAAAAACTTGAGTCAAGGTGGAGGAAGCTGTGGCAGGGCCCGGGAGCAGCTCAGGGGCTTTCAGAGGAAAGCTGGAGAGGGGACAGTGCATCACATCGGGGCTGAGAAGAGCTGGCGGAGCTGTGGTGTGTGAGACTCTTCCTGACCACGCGCTGGGCTTCAGCATCTTCCTGCTGAGAAGCCCAACCTGTAGCAGGGAAAGTAACCAGGGTGTTGCTTGTTTGCTGCCACACCAGCTGGGGGTGAGGGCACTCATTTTAAGGTGCACAGGATGCTGCTGCTGTACCGATGGTTTTATAAAAGAACTCCCTGCCCCATTATTGGTCTGCGGAGAGGTGTCTAGGATCCCCCTGGCAGAGTTCATTCGGGACGGGCTGTTGTGCTGGGTCACTGGGCTCACGTTAAACTTTGTAAAAGTCTGCAGTGCTGATTTATGAACTGGCAGATTGCAGCGTGGTTTAGGCTAAAAATAGCCAGGAGGTATTGGGGGAGGATATTAATGCTGAGCCTGGCCCCACGCCAATCCACTGTCTGTATCTCTTGCTGCAAGGCATGGCAGGGAGGGGTTTAGGCAGCGCTCAGGGATGTGGTGGTGGGCAGGAAGTCATTTTTACAGGGTGAAATCCATCTCTGTGCTTCATGTCATAGATACATGTGGGATGGGACATGACACAAACAAATGGAAAGCTACGGCTGCCTGGAAGCTGCTCAGCTCTGGCTCACTGCCTGCCCCCATTCCCTCCTGCTCTCTCGGGTCCCTGGACCAGCACCTGCTGGCGAGCAAGGATCTGAGAACTTGCAGGCCTTTCTCCTCCTTTGTAGGTGTGTTAGAAAATGCTCCTGCTTGGATTGTCTTTCCTCTGGGGCAGATGATGCTGTGTCTGCTTTGCTCAGTGAAAAGCTGTGAGTGAGAAGCAGCTGTACGAGCCTCCCGGGGTGGGCAGGGGTCGGTGACCACCGCCTTCCGCATCGCGTGAGCCGGGGCTGTGTCTGTTGGAGGTGCCTTGGGCTGAGCACCTCGCTTTGCCCTCCCTCAGTGGGGGTTTCTCTTAGGTGCGTGGGCCAGGTGAGCACCAAGCAGCCTGTGGAGACTCAGCCAAAACGGGCGGCCACTGCCTGTTCACTGCTGGGGGGCCGGACCCCGGGTGCCCCCTCAGGCCCGCACATGGCCCCTGCCGCCGCCATCTTGGCCGCCGTCCCCCCTCCCTTTCGCCAGCAGGGGGCGGTGCGGAGCGCAGGACACCGCCCCGCGTGGCGGCCGCCTGCCCCTTTAAGAGCCCCGGTGCGGGCCTGTCCGTCAGCGCCCGCCGCGCCCTCCCATTGGCCGCCGCGCCCCGCGGGGCCCGCCCCGATCTATAACGGGGTTTACCAGCACCTTCTCAAGGGCGCTGCAGTGCGGCTCAACCACACTGCGGCGTCCGGCGCGCGCCGCCTTGCGCGCCTGCTGGCGCGGGGAGCGTCGTCCCATTGGTCAAAGGGAAAATCTATCAGGCCTCGCCCACCGCCCATTGGCTCGCCCGTCTGTCAATCACGCTCACCGCCCCGTGGAGCCCTGCTGTAAGGTTGGCTGGCTGGGCTGCCCGTCACCTCTATGCCCGCCTCCTCACGGCTGTGGGCCAACCGGCATCCGAATGAGGGTGGCCGCCGCTCTCTGACTGGCTGGGCCGCGCCCGCTGGGGTAGGCTGCGCGCCGGATATATGTAGCCGGCGGTAGAGCACGCCGCTGCGTGAGGCGCTTCTCGTCCGCTGGGTCCTGTGGTGAAGCGGCGCCTCCGCTCCCGTCCCGCTCCGCCCGCAGGTGAGGGGGGTGGGGGGCGCGAGGAGACACCGGCGCGGCCGCTCCTTCCCGGGTGGGCCGCGGGCCGCACGCACCGCCCCGGCTCTGAGGCNGTTCGCGGGCCTGCATTGTGCGGGGCGAGGTGTGCGGGGCGAGCTTTGTTCTCGGATTTTCAGACTCGGAGGCTTTTTCGCTCTCTGCCTTCGGGTTTTGTTTTGGGCAGGTGGGGCCGGGGACGCCCAAAGCCCGAGGTGTTCCCGCTCAATAGCGAGTTGTAGCTGCGGATTGAGGGGCAGTGCTGGGTGCTCGCACGGTCCGGACCCGAGTATCAGCTCGAGGTGGTTCCCTTGGTGTAACTCTATAGGTGAAGGGAACTATAATTCGAGCAGGAGAGCATGGATCTTGCCCTGGTTTTCCGCATGACCTTGGCTGAATCCGAGATTAAGCTAAGATTTAAATGCGAAGCAGTGCTTGCAAGAAGACTTTCCAGCATCCTGTAAGGCCCCAGATGTACGTGCTGTAGAAACCCCAGAGAAAAGGTTTCGATACATCTTCCAGTACCTCCTAGTGTTCATCTGGGTGATCTAACGTGTTCCTAATTGTCAGCGGGTTTACCTGGTGACCTTTTATGTTAAGACTTCCATGCATATAATAAGTATCCTCTACCAAAAAAAATGGATTTTTTTGTTCCACCGTCGGGGGAAAGCAGCATTTGCAGCAAGCCGCCATGTTTCCAGTGTGTGCTATTTTTGGCAAGCCCCTGCTCTCACAGCCAGGAGTGACAGCTTTAGGAAATTTGGACACTGCTATCAAGCTTTGGAAGCTGATGCTTCCAGATGCCATAAATCAAGCATGGAGGGGTGTATTGGATTTTTTTTTTTTCAGCTAACAAGGCTTGTTAGATTGATATCATACAGGGAAGTGCAGAAGTTGACAGATGAAAACTGCTTTTCTGACCTTTTCTGATATTCTTCCCTTCGAGCACATTTTCACTTTTCTTATTCTCTGTCTGTAAAGAATAAGCCAAACTATTTTGCCAGGTAGCTCTGTGATAATTCCATGATGCTGATGGTAGCATCTTCTGATCCTGTGAACTGAACTCACCTTTCCTGGGGTGTTTCAGTCACTCTATGTAATGTTGTAAAGTTGTGAATCTAGCTTTAAAAAAAAAAAAAAAAAACCTTAGTGGATGGCATACGTAGCAAATTTGAAGGTTGCCTCGAAGTACCCACGTGCTTAAAGTCTTTATGATGGAGGTCTCACGACCTTTTCGACAGCATCACGTGTTGCAGGGACTGGTTTGCCTGGAAGTAACTATTAAAACCTGCTAGAAAGTGTAACTGTACAAAGTCTGTTAGGAAAAAAAATCAATTTCGGTACCTTTGCAAATGTATATAATAATTTTATAAATACAAATATTTTTAAAAATCTTAATCTTGTATACATTAGGGGGTAAATAATGGCCTTCAGTTCTTAGCTGGTGTGAATTTGCCCTTTTATTGCCAGGTTGTGTTCTTTTGAGTGTGGACTCCTCAAGTTGAAGGCAGGGAAGCATAATTTAAATTAAAGCAGAAGACCTGGTGGGTGAGACTTAGTCTGTGTGTGCCAAGCCCATCAGGATCTTCTGTTGGGAATCTTAGCATTTGCAGGCTAAGAAACTACAAAAGGGTTTGCTTGTGCTGTGATGGCAGGACCACTGCTCTGGTGCTCACTTTGCTGCTGGCAGAACAGCATCAGTAGAATTCAACATGACTGATGGAGTTTGAACATCTGAATTTTAAACAGAATCCATATGCACCTGATGAAACAGCAAACTCTTTGGTTCAGAGCTTTATTTCTCACCTTGTAAATTGTAAGGCAAACATACAGAGCAACACTTTTTATGAAAGTGAAATAAAGCAAAGGTGATATTGGTGTAAGTACATCTTGATATTTCTGTTTAAAACAGTAGGACCTGATGAGAAGGCACTCATAAGATTGGCATAAATGCCCTGTTTGAGTTGGAAAACGTTATTCTAGTTTTTAATTTTAGCACCTGGGCCTTTTTGTCCGGCTAAGTAAGGTGATGACTGGAGAATCAAAGAGGAAATCCAAGTAGAGCAGGACTTCAGCAGGGTGGTGCTAGTTGCTGTGCTGGCTGTAGTCTGCTCTGCTTGGAACAAACCAAAACCAAAAGTGATAGTTTGGTCTTGAAGACTGGGTGGGTTTTTTTTTGTTTTTTTTTCAGGTGCCTATATAAAATCTGCAGAGCTGAAGTAAATATTTAACTTCCTGAGGTACCTGCTAGTAGACTTGATAACCTTAAGCTACTTCATTGAGTAATTAAAAATAAAAACTTAAGTCTGATCCTCAGGTACTGTAAAAGAACCCTTAAACTTTGCAGGCACTGAGTGTTATACTGGTTTGAGGTCCTACTTTTGCTATATTAAGTCTGGACCTCTTCCAAGAAGACATGGCTGTTTGAGTGCTGCTTTCAGAGCGGGAGCCTGGGTGCTGTGCTGTCAGTTATGTAGGAGTGATCTGTGATGAACCTGATTCCTTGCTGAGGCAAACATGCAGCACTGCACTGGAAAATGCTGGTGGCCATCTTCCATTTTCATCTGCTTTGCCCTGTGCTGTTTCCTGGCTGCTGCTGGGCTGACTTTGTTTTGTTTTTAATGTAACAGTGCCATGATGGGTCAGTCCTAAGTGCCAGGATACAGTTGATACATCAAGTTTAAGTGTGACTTAAGTGGGTAGGGGTGAAAGAGTTGATTCTCTTTAGTTGCTTAGCATGCAGAAAATATTTTAAATCTTAATCCTGGTGACTCTAATCTAAGTGGCAGTGAGCTTGAATTTCACAGTAATGTTGGTGTAGCTCTGGGTTCTGATCTGCCTCTTCTGACTGCTGATGAGTAACTTTTGTTTTTTTACTTTAAGAAGCTGCACTGGAGCCAAATGGAAAATTTGCAGACCTAAGAGAAGATGACTGGACCTGCTGCCAACTTCATCAAGATGTTGGAGCAGCTCTTGGATATCAAAACAAAACCTGTTCTAATGGCAGAATCACAGGGTCTAAGTAGCTGCTTTATCATGAAGCAGTCTGGAGAGCAGTATAGGCAGAAAGCTGATTTATTTTTCATTAGAGAAAGAGTAAACAAACCATTCAGGTTAGCACTATCCTACCACCCTTTAGGATGAAATTTGCGTGTTTAAAATGTAATTTTGCAGAAAAACACTGCTTCTAATTGCAGGGTAAATGAGGTTGAGGTAGGTTCAGTTAGAAAGGCAGGTCCTTCCCCCATGTTTTAGAGCCTGTTTAGGATAATCTGATTTTAGGATTACTGAAAACGTAGGAATATTTCTGGGAATTCTCAAGGCTTTGAGTTTTCAGAGAAATCAGATTTTGAAGAGGAGTTCCTTTTGGCCTTCAGTCAAAGCACAAGGGCCTTGTGTTTTTCTGTAACACTGAGTGGAACAGAGCTCTCTTTTTATGAGGATATGAAGTGTTGCTAGTTAGGCTCAGGACAGATCACCTTAGCTTATTCAGGTAACTGCTGAATTGAAGTGATGATTAAGTGATATCAGGTAGGAACTTGGAAGCCAGGTGAAACAGCTTTAAAAAGGAAGGAAAGAAAGCCCCAAACCCACACCGTATTAGACTCAGCACTCAGGGAAGGCAAAGTGTTTTGAGGGATGAATAAAAAAACCCCAAACACCTTGCTGAGAATTTCTTCTATCACTTAGTTTTAATAGCAAGTTTTAAAGATTCTTCTAGGTTAGATTTTTTTCTTCTTTTGTAAACAGGACCTAATTTGCTGTTTGTCTTTAGACCTGTATGCTCTTAGCTGCAGAAATAGTGTCTGGTATCTTCTTCCTTACCCAGATGAACGTTCATCCCTTACTGTAGGGGTACAGATGCTGATCTCAACTACCCTAACGTATGCTTCAGGAGATCTTTGTATTTTTAATCTGCTTCTGAGCCTAATGTCCTGGAAATTACATTTCTCCAAAATGATCTCTTTTGGATTCTGACTGAAAGCATTAGAAGTCTTCAGTTAGTCTCTTTTTTGCTTGGTAGAGCTGAAAAATACAAGAAGCGCTGATTTTCGTCTAGAACATGGCAGACTCCATCCTATCCATCAACTTGTGGATCACACTTAGGTTTGTTAGCAAAAACACAGGCAGACTTCTACACTGACAGCTCTTCAGCAATTGCTGGCTTGTTTATTTGTATTCTCCCAATGTTTGAAGGGCTGTGCGTTGCTGCTGAGTAAGGCTTCCCATCTGCCAGTGGTAAGCAGAGGGGTTTTTTGGTACTAGCATGGGCAGTGGTGAATGTAATTCTGAATTATTTTTTAATCTTGTGATAAAAATGTTTTTTTTCTTGTACTTGAATTTTGTTTGATTGATTGGATGCTTTGATTAGAAAATAGTTAGGCTTCTAACTTAATTTTTTTTGTCCATATGTTGATGTAATACCTGGCTTTTATAGAGTGTACCTTGTCAGTGTGTCTCACAGTCTCAGAAGGGGCTCAGGTATTGCTCTGCCTTTCAGCTGCATCTGGATAATTAAGCACAGAGAAAGCTGTTTGCCTGGTGGTTCTGGTTGCTGTGTGATGATTTTTTTAGGATCCAGTTCCCTGTAACACCTCAAATATCTTATGAATGTAGGCACTGCCTGTCTTTGTAGGTTGTGTGGGTCATACAGTGGAGATGAGTCACAAGTGAAAGGAGAAATAGCTGTGCTAGGTTTGACAGTCCAGATCCACGATTTATTAGATGTTGGTTTGGAAGATTGTTAAAGCCTGTTCTGTCTGCAAGATGTGTCTGACACTTCACACTGCTCTGAAGTGGCTGCTTCTGGAAGTTCCTGGTGAATACATTCACCTTACAGACTATCTGAATGTTTCCTGGAGATGCTAGAGATGCTAAGAATTGAATGCTGGTGACCTCACAACTTGTCCCAATTTCATCCTCAAATATTTATTTATTGCATAAGTTACCCCATCACTGAGCTTCCACTGCCTATGGCTTCCAAGCATCTTGCCTGTTGTGAAATAATGCTGCCTTTAAGATAACTTCTTCCAGGCTGAATACTTTGCCTCTGAATCTGTCAAAGGCAGAAAAGATGAACTGGTTACAGGTAGGCAGCTGTAATGGCTTGTGTCTAAAATACAGCCTGTGCTGCCGTGACACTATCCCAGTGACATTGTGTGCCTCTGCATCCAGTGGGAGACAAATAATGAGACCTGTTTTTTAAAGCAGATTAGTGTTTTGGGACTTCATTTGCCTGCTTATTTGAGGTGCATTTTCAGCTCTCTATAATTTAGGCTCGGGTCACCAACTGGATTGTTTTGTGTTTCTTTGTTCCCTTGGATAGTTAAGGCTGTATTAAAATAAGTGTATCTCAGTGTATCTGCAATCTTTGTGTTTTAAATACACATTTATTTAGCATCACTCTTCCTACTTGAGAGCAAGCTGGTGTGATGATATAAATCCCCAGTTGAGATGGGCCCTGGAATTTGCCTAGGGGTGCAAGTTTAGTTGTGTTCCATTGTTCACTCAATTTTTTGTATCATGATTCACACAGGTACCAGCCTCTTTTTTTTTTTTTCTTTTTTAATTGCTTAGTCAGCAGCAGAGCAGATACAGTCATGTAAAATGTATGGAGAGTTGGAATTATTTGGTTTGCTTTTGTTGTTAAACTTTCAGTCTACGTCATGCCTCTTAGAGGCCTATTGAGCATTTTCTTCATGACTTTATTTTTTTTTTTGTCCATAATAGCAGAAGTAACTGCTTCTAGAGTTGCTTATTCTATCTAACTAAATGGTTTGTGGCTTTGAGCATGCTCACCTGTTGCTAAGCAACTTGGAGAAATCCCAAATGACACTTAATTATGCAGTCCTATTAACTATTGACCAGACCTTTAATTTCCAGCAAAATTGCTGTTTGCCACATTTGTAGTGTGTTGTGCTTGGATACAGACACCTCTTTTCCATGTGAGCTTCTCTGGCTGTTTCTTCAGTTTCCAAAAAGCCTTCTTAAGTTTAAGAATTCACTGATTACAAAATGAGGGAGTGGAGTTGTGTGAAAAGTTTGACATTCTGAATGACTGTTTCGGCACCCTATAAACTCCACCAGTTTGTAGAGATGGAAGGAGTGGAGTTCAGATGGTCACCTTATAGCACTTGAGTAGCCAAAGGAGAATGGGTGAACTGCTGTGTAATATTCCAGTCAGAACTATAATGCATTGTAGGAACTCTGGATTTTTTGAGACTGTTCCTTGTATTGAAATGCAAGTCAAAAAATGTAATTAAAGATGGCAGAGAACAAAGAAACGAGGCTAATGTTAAAGATACACCAGAGCCTGTTGAGATTATGATTCAGTTTTAACTTGATTTCTTGTTCGTTCTAACTTTTTTCTTGACAGAAGATGTCTAAAATTGCCACACTTTGGGAAGTCAAATTTGGGATTTTCTGACTTGCGTGTTTTAGTTCAATGGGTTTTGGTCCTTTGGTTTGTTGCATCAGGCCAAGGGGCTTTTGCCTGAGTCTTGGGACTGGTTTCCCTGAGAGTGCAAACATCCTGTGATGTGCACAAGACACACTTTGTTGTGTAGGAAGTCCAGTAGAAGCAACATTCAGGCTAAAGTCCTTGTCTGATTCAAAAATTAACCCCAAAAAAACCAACAAAAAAAAACCCCAAAACAAATTGAGTTGGGGTAGCAACGATTAGTTTGCTTTCACCATGTTGCAGTTTGGTAAGAAAACAATAACCAATGCTAGCTGTGAGTGCTGAGTCCATTTTTCTGAATACTAATATACTAATAGGTTTTGTGGACCTAAATCTGAATCTGCTAATGTGGAATTTACATAAATGGCTCTAATTTACATAACAGTATTTTAGAAATTCAGTGCCTGACATTGATTTTCTGCCAAGTGGGAGCATTGTGACAGATGGTGGAATTTTCCACCAGCCAGGTGATAACCACTGTAAAGGAGGTATTTGTCTTCCTCTAAGTCCTTGGCTTAAGGAAGGGGCTCAGTTATGCTGCAGAATTGTTACGGTGTACTTGTTATAATTTGAGTTATCCAATTTGTTTTACATATGGGATAATATGAATGCATGATTATGAATGAATCTTAAATAATCAGATTTTCAGCTTTTCCTGTCGATTTTCACCCTTTCATCATTATGTCAATTGACAGGAAAATGTGTGGATAAGCTTCTATCAGGAGTAATGCAGTGACAGTTCAAACATTTGGTGCTATTATGTGCTGTGCAATGAAAATGTAGTATAAAGTATTTGCAGTTTTTCTTGGATCAGGGAATGTGGAGTAGTAAATTGCTCATGATGGTAGGGAGCAAATACTCTCTGAGGAGATGCTTGGCTTCCACCATTCAGGTTGTGCTGGCTGGAGAAGAAGAACAGATGGCAACTGGCAACGCAGCAGCAGGTGCAGCAGCAGTAAAACCAGATTGTTGTCCTCTGATTAGGTCATGTAAAGGTTTTTCCCTTAATTCTTCTGAGATCTGCTTGAGAACAACTGGGCACTCTGCAATTCCTCTTTTCATGTTAGGAGTTAGTTCTGATAGATTTTTTCACACTTATCAGGAGGGAAGTTCTCTTATGTATTGTTTTAAGAATGTAAGGATGACAGACATAATCAAGCCACTTCACTTTCAATATTTCTTGAGACTAGCATGGAAGATGATGTTCCTGTGGGTTAATGCAGGTGAAGGCTTTCACTGAAGAACAGAAATCTGAAAGAGCTGTTGGTGAATCAGCTGTTGAGATTTGAGTGCTACAGGAACATTTTGCCATTATGTGAGAATGTCCAGCTTTGTATGTTGGTGTTCTAGGAAGCACTTCAAATAATTCTCAGAAGAGCCTGATTCATCATTTATCTGAACTGAATAGAAAACCTGCCTATTTACGTCTGTAGGAATAAGCTTGAATTCCAGGGAAATGGTTTATTCACGAAGAAATTAAGTGTACCTCCTATCATTCTCCGAATGGTGATCTGGGTAGGACTGGCTTCCTGGCTGTAAACTGACAGCACAGAAGCAAATTCTTTAACTCTTGTGGAGCAAATAAATCCTGCATTGTCTGTTGAGCTGACTGGAGCTGAAAAGTGCAGGTCATGTCTTTCTGCCATTTCTGCTCCTGCTTTAGGGTTGGCCTGCACCTTATAGAGCTTCACAAGTACTTGAGAGGAAACAAAGTGGGATGAGGAAGTCAGCAGTGGTAGCCATCCCTTAGCTTTACTGTACCTTTGCTGTGTTTTCTTATTGTCCCATAATACTTTATGGGGATCTCATTTAACATGCACTAGAAGGCAAACAAGTTCATCTTCATCTCTTGGAGGTTTTGTCCAAAACAATCCGAAGTGACATCTATATCTGTAATAAATCACACTTAGAGTTCAAAGGCTTCTGCAAAACCACAGATAGTGGAACCTTCCTGGAATGAAAGTGCTTTGCAGAATCTGAGTGTTTCCTGCAGGCTAGACCCAGCTGTGGACTATTACTTCCTTTCTGCATGGTTAGCTCTTGAAAATATCCTCAAACAGCTGAAAGCTTTTGAATGTTTTGAAAAGTATTTTTCAGTTCTAGGTCATGTTTAGTCGTATTTTTTCTGCACTTTGTCATGTAGGTAATATTTTCTTGTTTGGTGGTGATAGACACATGTCCTGCTAGGAAGTTCGTGGACACATCCTCTGGAGCCCCTCGATCTTTTCCCTGTGTTTAAACCTAACAAAAAGCGTGTTTTAAAATAAAATGGGAAGACTTCTTGTTTATTTCTAGACTTAGAAAGATAGTGAAGTGTGATTGTATTGAAAGCTGAGAAAAACACATCAATGTATACAAAATTACAGCTCTGCTGTTACATCTTCTGTCTTGAACCTTAGCTGCATTCCTCCAGCAAAGCTGGCTGCAGTGCATGCTGGCCACTGCTGGGAGGTTGTGTATCCTCATACCTGTTACCTGGATGTTCCAGCAGTGTGGCTAAACTTTGTCTTGTCTTTTGATTGCAGCATGTTGCCTGTTTGATTGTTGTTTGAGATGTATGGAATTTACCAGGTTCATTTGGACTTAGCTTCATCCAAAATAACAGCCTCCGTGTCATCTTTTTATGTATGTTCATCTCTTTGAGGCTGAAAACTTCTGTTCTGCATTCCTGGTCCATCCAGCAGTGTGGTTGTGACTTCCTTTGCAGCCCTGTGTATGTTGTGTGTTTGAAATTGTCACCGCAGTAACACCAACCTGGTCACCTCTGTTTTGTGAAGCTCTGCTCTGTTGTCAGTTCTTGGTGTCTAAAGGACAAGTTCTCTGAAATTCATTAAATATAGTGAGTATCAAACACTTAAGAACCTTGGATGAACTGGGACAGGGCTTAGGAGAAGCAGGTGGGAGAGGCAGTCTTCTTCTCTCCCTTTTGCTGTGTTTAAAGGATAAGTTGTGGGCAACTCAGTTTTTCCAGGATATGGGATGCTCTTGGGTATAGTGCCAAGAGAAAGCTTGTCCTAAGGCATGCCTGGCTTGGCATGAGCATTGTAGGCTCCATCTGGATTAGTCTATGCTAAAAGACTACTTAATTTGGCTTCCTTTTTCCCCCCTATTCTGTGTTCCGGCTGCAATCAAGTATGGGTTTTTCCCCAGTCGTTGATGCCACCACTTCTTGGTGCTGTTTATAACTATGAGTATTAAATAAAAGCAGATAAGTAGTTGATGATTCCTGAATTGCTTTTTAGAGGGCTCAGCTGAATACTGTTGGTTTTGACTTGCACATCACACCTGGAGGATGCGCATATGGAATTTGAGTACTGTGTGTTTGGGAAAGGGCTGTGTAGTGAAGGAGATTGGGAGTCAGTAGTGGGGAGAAAGTGGTTTCAGCAGCAAAACTGTTTGCTAAGCCCCCATTCTGCTACTCACTGAGTATGAAGCAGAAAATCTACTGTTTCTGTATTCGGTACCAAAAACATGCCCTGGTGTTGGTGTTTATCCCTGTAGGTTTAAAACTATTTTGAATGACTTTGAACAGTATTTATGAGTATTTAATAACAAGGAAATGTGGAAATGTGCTTTTATTTGGGCTGGCCTGTCCTGAAGATACATGTATTGTGTAACCTAACTGCAAAGACTTAATTTTTGTAACTTACAGGTCTGTGGAGTGTGGGTAGAAGGTACTCAGATGGATTTGTCCCTGGGCATGGGTGGTGCTGTTCACTTGACTGGTGGTCTGAATTTAAGTGAGAAGTGACTTGCTGAAATTGGTGGAAGCAGTGGAAGAGAGCAGCATGTGTTTGGAGCATAATAATTTCATTATAATGCAATATTCCTCCAGAGAGCTTGACACTCACAGCAAGTAGTGCTGTGCTGCTGATAAAAATAGATTGGACTTATTCTGACCTTTTAAAAACGCCCCTAATACAGTAGCAGAGGCTTTGCCTGAGAACATCTGACTTTTAATTCTGATTGTGAAGTCAAGTGAGGTAAGTAGAATTTGGATTGACTGTAAATGTCTTAGCCACTTAGCAAATCCTCTTGAAGAACCGTACTTGCTTGCCACTTGCTTTTTACTGAGGATATGTGGGATGATTAACTACTGGCATGTTGTGAGGTGACCTTCCTCGGCCTTGCAGCCTCTCCCACCTCTGGTTTGGTACCCAGGAATCCTCTCCCTGGCACCAAATCACTGATGACTGTGAAAACACAGTGCTTAAACTGCTTACAGGGGTAAAACAGTTCTGGTGCGTGCTTTCTGCTGTGATTAGGTGGCTTATGCAATCAGGATGTGAACAGCCATTTGAAATGCTTGTGCTTTATGGAGCTTTTGTTTTTTTCCATAGTTTTCAGTTGACCAAAGAAATGGTGATGGAGAAGCCAAGTCCCCTGCTGGTCGGGCGGGAATTCGTGAGGCAGTACTATACCCTGCTGAACCAAGCACCTGACTATTTGCACAGGTAAAGAAAGCTCTGCTTCACTCTGAGCTCTGTGTGAATTCCCTAACTTGTGTGTTAAAATTGGTGACTGATCTTATTACTTAGCTTGCTGAATTTGGACACTTAGAAACCTGATTTATTCAAGATGTTGAGTGTCATTTACTTTTGGTTTTGATCAGCTGGGTTAAAAGATGGATAATAAAGATTACAGGAATTCTTTAAATATCTGAGTCCTGGTTGTAACTGAAATGCTGCTTGCTACTTCTGGTTGTAATCAATATAAATTGAAGTTGGAGAAATACTAGTGTAGTTAAGCATTTCTGTAGTTTTTGGGTTGATAAAATGCCCCCTGACTAGGAGGAAACATTGAATAAATTGTGTGCTTGTGTACTGGTCTCTCTTGGGAGTCACACCAGCGCTTTCTTGAAGGAAAGTCAGGGAAATTATGGATATGCAGCAAACTACAATCTGTTACCTAAACAAACGGGTCCTGTTTGGTTTGATGGGTATCCTTTCTGAAACTAGTCTTGTTTATGAAGATACACTTCATTTTGCTGTGTTTTGAGTAGCCAGATAAACAGTTTCTGAAACCTTCCCCCTTCCAGTCTTAGGAGCACTTATTCAGAGTGTTTCTCCACTTAGGTGGACAGCTGACCTCATTCATTTGGGTCAGAGGACAGTTGACTCTGTGCCATGGAATCCATTCCAGTCTTTCATCTGCAGGCAGAGTGCAGTACTGTACCGTGGTGCTTAGGGCATTTTAGCTGGTAATCTCTCAGTTACAGAAAGGAAGATCTACCTGCAATACTTTTTTTACTGTAGAAGAGCAAAATAAGTCCCATTGCTCCTTGCTCAAGCTTGAAATCAGAACTTGAAGGGGAGCCTTCAGCATCTCAGGTGTTCAGGGTGTTGCTTTGGGGACCTTGTGCAGAAAGGGGATAATGGGATTGAATCATGAGCTCCCATGAGACTTTGGTTTTGGTTGTTAGTGCCTGCGTCTCTGACACACCTGAATGCTACAGCTTACTTGAGAAAACTGAGTTTTCCCTCCACCTCCAGATCGGTAACAGGATTATGAGATTTTGTGGCTTTATTCTAGTGATTCAGACAGGAAACTTACTTGAAAGTGTATTATTTATACTGTACTCTTAATGTAGAGACTCAGTGTTCTTACACAGCAAAGCTTGGCATTAAAATATTTCTTTCCAACAGGTTTTATGGAAAGAACTCTTCCTATGTTCACGGTGGCTTGGATTCCAATGGAAAACCAGCTGACGCAGTCTATGGGCAATCTGTAAGAACTTCAAAAAAGAAAGCTGTTCTTTCCTTCTATTTTCTCACCTTTGTGGTTAAAAAGAGACATGTATCTAGCTGTGATTCACAGTGCTTTCACCCTGTTCCAGTGCTTTCTGTAAAAAAGAGAAAAACCCTCTTAACTGTAGACAGCGATAGTTAGGCAAAACGTGCTTCCTTTACAGAAAGCTCGTAATGTAAAATTGCTTCCAAAGCAAACCTAACAAGCATCCTGCCAAGCTTTCTCTCCAGAGTCAGGGAATGGATCTTAAACCAGTCTTTTATGGCTTTGATTTTGCTATCTCTGAAAGCTGCTAACTTGGCAGAAATGACTTCTGCAGCATAACCTTTGTGTACCATTCTTTCCTAGGATATCCACAAGAAGGTGCTGTCACTAAACTTCAAGGATTGCCACACAAAGATCCGTCACGTGGATGCCCATGCCACCCTCAACGACGGTGTGGTGGTGCAGGTGATGGGGGAGCTCTCCAATAACATGCAGCCCGTGCGCAGGTTCATGCAGACCTTCGTGCTCGCGCCTGAGGTGGGTCAGCTGGGCTGGCAGGGGGTTCCGACAGCATTCCTGAGCTCTGTCTGCTTCACTGTTGCAATCTGAAGGGTTAAACTGGGAAGGTGACTTGCCACGAAATTCAGCAGTAATGTTCTGAAAATTCCTTTGGGAACTGCACTCCTGTATGATTGTATGTTAACCTTGGATATTGTAATCAGTTGCAAATATCCTGACTTTGGACTCCTAGGTTATTGCAACACATTTTTTTCTTAAGCATGTTAAAATTATGTTCTCTTTGATTTGCTATCCTAGCAAGTGGCCTTTTTATTGAAAAAGAAGTAGTAGAAAGAGAGGAATGCTTTCTGTCACTTGAAAACACAGGTTCCAGATCTCCTTGTTTGTGAAGTGCTGATGTAGTATTTGAAGTGGCATTTTTAAATAGACAACTTTTTTTAAACAAAGCAGTTCACAGAATTGAAAGTGAAAAAGGAGTGTAGCAAGCTCACTCTATTTTCCAATATGACTTGGAGATAAGAATTGATACTTTAGACACCAGGAAGTTGTCACTCACTTCTTCAGTGAGTTGTGAGATATTGGAATTGAATGCACTTCAACGATTTTTTTCCTTTATTCCATGCATACTTGACTTGTTAGGAGTGATGTCTTTTCTTTCTTGTTTTCCTGCCCCAAATTAACATTATTTTCTTAAAATAGGCGAATTTGGATTAATCTTGTGGGGAGGATGGTATGCTCAAACCTTTGTTTTCACATTATTTTGGTTTTTACATTACTGGATTGATGTAATTGAATCAGTTCCTCCTTTTGATTTGCTTTTAGGGCTCTGTTGCAAACAAGTTCTATGTCCACAACGATATCTTCCGCTACCAGGATGAGGTTTTTGGGGACTCTGACACCGAGCCTCCAGAGGGTAAGTAGCAGAAATTTTTGTTTGGTTCTGTTGGTGTTTGGTTCTAGATTTTACCAATATTCTAGTCCCAGACCAAAGGAAATCTTGCTGGAGAAGACAGATCAGTGTTAAATTTCATGTACTTGTAGGTTTTTTCCTTGCCTGTACTTTCTTTACAGTCCGGCAAGGAGTTGTGACATGCAGATGATTATTTTTCTGGCATACTTTGTTTGTATTACAAGAATTGTAAGACTTATTTTGGCAGTTGCAGTCAGATTTGTAGGTTGTAAATCTGGTTCTCTGAAGCATTTGGAACATGTGTTTTAGCCTTGGTCAAAACTGAGTAACCCAAAGTGGTAGTGGAAGTACAAGGAAATGTCTGTTCCATGTCACATCCTGAAAGTGTTTCCTATGTGCTCTTCAGTTGAAATTTCACCTGAGTATTGCGGTAGTGTTTGAGCCTCACATTAAAGACATGTGTTGTATTTTTTTTTTTTTCTTTTCTAACCTTATTTAGAATCAGAGGAGGAAGGGGAAGAACCTGAGGAAAGACAGCAGACACCTGAGGCTGTTCCTGATGATAGTGGTGCTTATTACGAGCAGGCTGTCAGGTAATAATATATTTATAGATGAAGTCAGGTGTTGTGTGGGATAGGCTGCTTGTAGAATGGGTCACATGAATTTATTGTTATTAGTAATTTTCCTCTGACAGAAGATTTCTTTTTATTGGTCAGCTGAAATCAAAATGCTATTAGGCTGAACATGGAGACTGTATTTCCTTTTTTTTTTTGCTGCTTTATAGCATAGCAATGTAAAATCTGCATCCCTGTGCCATGTAGCCTTATTTGGCCTTGTTCTTCCTCTCAGATGTCATGTGCCTGACTTCTGTATTGGATAAGTAGCACTGCTTATCAGCAGTAATAGAATAAATACAATAACAGCTCTTTATCCTGCTTTTTGTGCTGCTGTATTATAGCAATGACATTGAGGAACACCTGGAAGAGACAGCTGCAGAGGCAGAGCCTGAGCCAGAGGCAGAACCTGAGCAAGAACCTGAACCAGAGGTGCAGGAAGAAAAGTCTGAACCAGTATTAGAGGAATCTACTCCAGAAGAGACTGTGGAAAAGAGTCCTTCTCCAGCTCCTGCTGATCCAGCTCCTGCAGTGCAAGAGGACTCCAGGGTAATGACAGTGGATCTCTCTTTTCTCTGATGTGGTTTCATCAGTGTGACTCTCCTGTCTATTTACAGAGCTTTATTTTTACATGGGGATTTTTGTCACTTCTCAGTGTTAAGGAAGGTAAAAGTGGACAGATGGGTACTCAGGAATCCAGTACTTGAGTTAACCTTGATGTGATACTTGGTGTTGGGCCACTGCTGTGTCCTGCATCAGCTGTGGGATTCAGAAAGACTGTGTGACTCCACTGTCATTACTCTTTTGAATTTAAATAATTTGAAGGAAATAGTGGGGAAACTGCTATTGGCTGGCTCCTGATTTTCAAGTATAAGTTAAAATTTGTTCCTGGTATCCTGTTTCTGTTAGCTGTACTATCAGTAATATATTTCAGAAGGAGATGTAGTTATGTTATTGTCTTTCTCTTTTTTTTTAAAGACATTTTCCTGGGCGTCAGTAACCAGCAAGAACCTTCCTCCCAGTGGGGCTGTCCCAGTATCAGGAATACCACCTCATGTTGTGAAAGTACCGGTCTCGCAGGTAGGAATCCAGCACCTGGAGAAGTTTAAGTAAACTGGCTGACAGTAAACCGGGGAGTAAAACAGTAAACAGTAAAAAAGGTGGGGAAAAATAGAGTGAAATCTACTTGCTTGTGATTTGACTTCCCAGGCCCCAAAGACTTTGGAATTCTGTGATTCCTGATAGACTTTATCAAGATGTTAGTCCTAGGTTTTTGGGTTGAGAATTGTTTCTTACAGAGGAAAACAGGGAATGTTCATGGGAATGCTGCTTGCTTTTAGCATATAAGCCAACATGAGCTAATGTGCATTTTAGTCACAGGTGGAAAAAATTATTACCTTTTTCTGTATTTTTTTTTACCACCAACTTGACAGTGAGCTCTTAAAAGCTGAACCTGCTGGTAGGTCTGTCTGATTCTCAACTGTTCACTCCTTTTTGAACTGATACAGCCCCGCCCTGAGGCAAAGCCTGAATCTCAGACCCCCCCTCAGAGACCTCAGAGGGATCAGCGAGTGAGGGAGCAGCGAACAAGCATCCCACCACAGCGGGGTCCTAGGCCAAGTAAGAGAAGCTGCAAAGAAGCTGTTTTCTGTTGCTTAAAGGTTTTGGGAAAGCAATGTGATAATTAAAGCTTTTAAAATCTCATTGTTTTTGTCAGTAAACAAACGATTTTTACTCAAGTAAAAACTCAAGCTTGGCCTCAGCCAGGTGATAAAAAGCAAATAGTTGCAAACTTACTAATGTAGACTGCTTTCCTTTTTTTATATATGAATTGATAGATAGTGTGAATTGATTCTGGCTAATGGTGATAATTTTGACCATGGCTTGTTTTTCTGTTTGTTGTTGGACAGACTTTTCTAAAATCAGTTTTGCTTTTCTGTTCAAGTTCGAGAGGGTGAACAAGGCGATGTGGAAACCAGGCGGATTGTGAGATACCCGGACAGCCATCAGCTGTTTGTTGGGAACCTTCCCCATGATGTGGATAAATCTGAACTTAAAGACTTTTTCCAAAGTAAGTTGGTTGCTTTGCTGTCCTCTGAGGGGTTGGGGGTTGCAGCCATGGGCGTGGTCAACAGAGCATTCTAATGTATGACCCAAGAACTTGGCTTTTCTCTTGCAGGCTATGGCAATGTTGTTGAGCTTCGCATCAACAGTGGTGGAAAGCTCCCCAATTTTGGGTTTGTGGTGTTTGATGATCCTGAGCCAGTTCAGAAGATCCTTAGCAACAGGGTAAATAAATTTCTAGTCAGTGGTATTTGGTCTGTTGACGACAGTGTTTTTCATCTTAACAGGAAGAGATTGTACTTGGTCCCTTTAGTCTTTCTTGGGTGTGTTAAAGTAGGTATGATGCCTTTCCCTCCTATTACCAAGATTTGTGCAGTCTTTTGTCATTGAAGTAGCTTGTAGCAGCTCATTACAGAGCCTTTTTCTAGTGGGAGGTTGCTGAACACTGGAAGTGTATAAATAGCTTTCAGGAAGACAAGGTAGAGAGAGTCTGATTCTATGGACAAGTAGAATCTTGTTTGTCAGAGGCTGAAAGGAAGAAGCTGTATTGGTGTGCACGCTGAAAAGAATTTTGCTAACAAAGGCAGGAGGTACCTGCTCATCCTGTCAGCAGTGATTGCTAATGCAGAACGTGTGCCCACGCCTACATGCTGTGGTAGGTAGGGACTCTGGATGCACCCTCACAGCTGTGCAGTGAGCTTGCTTACAGCCCAGCTCTTTTCTAAAACACATCAGAATGTTCAGTGTTAAGCCTAGGTGGCTTTTCAAGGGTCACTCCTTCACATCTTTATTTTCTTCAGTAAAGCCCCAAGACTGGATGCATGGTTTGACTATTGCCATTGTTTAGTCAGTAATCCTAAAACACTTCAGTCTTTCATGGAGAGGAGGATATGAGACAAAGTTTCAGGAATCTGCTTGACCCTGAAGAGCTCCTGGTGACCCGTTAATGAGAGTACCTTCTCTGCTTCTGTTGCAGCCCATCATGTTCAGGGGAGAGGTACGCCTGAACGTGGAGGAGAAGAAAACACGAGCTGCCAGGGAGGGTGACCGCAGAGATAACAGGCCCCGTGGACCTGGAGGCACTCGTGGGGGGCTGGGAGGTGGGATTCGAGGGCCTCCACGTGGAGGAATGTCCCAGAAGCCAGGATTTGGAGCTGGAAGGGGGATCGGGCAACGCCAGTGAATTCACCGCGGATGTTGACATGGTGGTGCAAACCCTTTTTCCTGCAGATTTGTGAATTTCAGCCTTGGGTATCTTGGAATGTGGCCCTAGCCTGTTATAGACTGCTACGTTTGATACTATTTTGGCCCCTTTTTGTTTGTGTTATGGTTCTGTGATTTATTTTTTCTAGTCCTTGTCCCAGATTCCAGCTTTGTGGAACAACGTTTTAGGAAAAGTGGATTTTAAAAAGAAAAGAACTGAATTTTCTTGTTCACCTCAAACTTACGGACTGATTTTTGGTTTTTTGGTACCAGTGGTTTTTCCTAAAGGAATGTCTCTCTCTTTTTTTTTCTTTTTTTTTTTTATTTCCTCCCCTCTTTCTAATGAATTTGGGTGCAGTCAGCGGAATAATATTTCACGTGCATGCGTTGAAGAGCCTGTAGGAAAACATAGTTCTTGGCAAGTATTTCAAGGGCAGAAAAGCAAAACTTGATGTTTCTTTGAGGGTCATATGAACATCCTCTGGTCTGGAGACATTGCCACTTGAAAAATTGACTTTCACCTTTCTCTCTGTGGCGCTGTAAAAGTGGAATAATGGGTATCCGTAGAATCTCTTTCTCTTTTGATACATGATCACAGCAAGGAATTCAAACTACTGTTTTACCACTTTGAAATTTTGGATTGTGGGATAGGTTTTAAATGTCTAGAACTTGACTCTTCAAACTTTTCCTGAACTTACGAAATTTTTTATTGAAATAGGGAGTTTTTTTCATGTTTAGTTTGTATTTGTATAAAAAAAGCAAAATTGTTGTGCCTTCTATTTATCTCTCATTCCAGTTTTGGCAAATTGTTTAAAAAAATAAAAATAAAAAAGGTCTAGATTTGCTTTATCAAGTCAAGAGTATGCTGGAGTTTTTCCAAGGGGAAGAGGCTCTTCAGTCACTAGGTTTACAAGGTAGAGGTGGTTGTAGCTAAAGCTTTTAATACCTTTTGTGCATCACTTTGGCTGCATTTAAATTATTGAAAACAAATACTTTTTGGATGCAAAAGTTAATAACTTGAACTTGAAGCTGGGCAGGTCCTGTTGTAACTATTGCAAAAGTACAAGCAAAGCAGAAATACCTGTGTCATGTCCTTTACAGTTTCAGCTGCTGTAAGTAATAGTTATTTTTGCAGTACTTCATTCCTTGCTTCAGACCCAAAGTGGATAAGAAGAAATTTTTGTCAGAAGTATGGAAGGTGCTTGTCTGTCCTGGTGTTAAGATGTTGAACGCTCTCCACTGCCTCTGAAAGAAGATGAAACTGAAAATAAAATACAAAACTGGGTAATTTCAATCCAAGGGATCCTGTAAGATGGTGCTGCACAAAGCAGTGTTTCTGTGATGCCTGGTCTTAAGCATCTGGATGAAAATGGTGGATTTGTATCTACAGCAGACCTTCAGATCTCTTGGTAGCACAGTAGAGCTGCCTAGGAAGTTTGCTAATCTGTGTCAGGTGTCGCTGTTTCCATGTTTCTTGGTTTATTACTGTCATGACTTCATATCCAGTGTGTCATCTCTTGCCCTGTGCTTGCTGTAAGCTCTGGAGCAGAGCTGCCCTCGGTATTACCTGTCCCCAAGTCATGTTTTGCCTTTTACTTGCCGGACTTGCTGGTTGAACCTGGTTGTACTAAATGTTGTTAGGGTGTTGGTTTCTGTTTTATTTTTCTCTTTGCATTTGTTACATTGATTGTCCCTTCCCTCCTTACAACTGTGTCTCAGATTGGCCTGCTTACCATCTGTACCTGGAGATTTAATACCATAGTGAACTGGGGGAAAGTGTGAGCTGTGGTGTGCTCTCACAGCCAGCATTCGGGGAAATTCTGCTGCTTCCTCTTGTGGTGGTAACTGGTATTTTTTTAAAAAACAAAAGCTATTCCTATCAGGAATGTCTGTGAGGTGAAAGTATGCAATGGAGATCTTTCACTGAACCCTGTTGTTGTTGTTTGTGATATTTTTTTCCCCCTTTGTTGGGTTTCTACTGTTCTTGACATTAAATCCGAAGACTGCAGTAACAGGTTGCACTTCAGACTTAACAAAGTGCTTTTAATAGAAGCTTGTATAGCTTTTAACCAAATCTGCAAAAGTATCCGTAAGCTTGAACCCCCATTTCTGTAGTGGGAGCTGCACAGTTCTGGCTCATTGCTGTCTGATTTGAAAGAAGAGTGTCAGTAAAGAATTTAAAAGGGTGAAGTGTATGCTTGTTCTCATGAATCATACTCAATATGTTGACCCAGAAAATGATGTTCTTGTCCCAAGATGACAGGCAAAATAAAATATTTACATAAAATTCTGTTGGAATGTCTTGTAAAGAAATACTTTCCAAAAGCAAATAATGTTGTAGACTGACTTTTGCTATTTGCATTTTGTTGCCTCTCTGACTCCCTAATAACAAAGTCCTCTGAGAAGACCTGCTGTAAACTGTTGCACATTGGGTTTGATGTTCAGGCCGCCTGGTAGCCTCCAGCCCTTCTGGTTCCTGCCTTGCTGTACTGTTAAAACCTCAGTATCTCTTGTCGACAGCCTCCAGTGCTTTGTATACATTCTTGATGATTACTATGGAGCAACCACGATTTGATTTGCCTCAGCTGGCTGCAGTGGGCTACAACAGCTCCAAGAAGGCTGATCTCTAATAACCAATGTAGTCCAGCTCTTTCTAGGAACCAAATGCTAGTCTTAAATGAATCAGACTGTGTGTGTCTCCTTTCTAGTGCCACCACTTAAGTGAAGACAAGGAAGTGGTGACTGAAGTGCTCTTGGTGTCCCAGTGCTCTGCAGGGAGTTGGGAAGTGAAGAAAAGCCTTTTAGAGCTGTCAGGCTTTTACACCCACAACAGCCACATGGACAGTGTTGGAATAACCTTCATGATCATGATACCTTGTTGATTTGCCCTTCTGAGAGTACAGATGGTCTCCTATGTGACTGGTGTGATCTGGCCTCTTCTGGCTGATCTTAGTAGTATAAGACAAGTAGAAATAAGAGCATTTCACTTGCAGTGATTGATAGCCCCCAGTCCAGAACTGGAAGCCATGCTCTGCGTCTGCTGCCTTTTCTTCCTTCAAGGGCATTGCACAATTAAAAAGGTTTAGTTACCCCTTGAGCAGGAAGAAACATCTGGAGTACTGGGAGGTACCAGCAGACTCATGTGGGGCTGTTTTGTAAAGCTGAACTGAGATCTGTGTGTGTCTGGGAATGCAGGTGTTGTACATTTAAGGATTCAGACTGGGATCACTTCCTTGCTCTGCAGGGCCCTCTGCTAGGTTGGTTGGTTTGTTTGTTTGTTTTAGTTGGGTTTTTTTCTTATTTTTCTTTAAATTTGCTCAGACTGAAGCTCTGGTGTTCCTGGGTGTCCACTCTCCACATACAGGTGAGTGTGGAAGTGGTGAGCTTGCTGCTGGAAGCAGAGCTTGGCGGAGAGGATTTACCCCTGGAGCGGGGAACAGCTGTGTGGTAACAGTGATCTCTTACTTGAGTCTGAGAAACTCGCTGGTGCCGCATGGCAGACACGTCCTTGAGACCTGGGACTTTCCACAGTGAAAGGGATGGTTCTGGGTGCAGGTATGAAGATTTGAAGTTGATCTCAGCAGCTGCTTCTTCTGCACATCATGGGAGGGCATACTCTTGAACAAACTGTTTCTTAATTGTTTCTGCTCCCTTACAAGGATTTTCTTGAAGATACGAGCACACACTATGCAAAGTTTTAAGCTGTGTGTGCTGTGGGGGGGAAGGAGTTGCCTTACTGATTATTTAATTTCCCAGCAGTAGCATCTTTATCCTTACATTATGTGGAAAAATGGTGCAAGGTGGTCCATTAATAACTTTTTTGGTTATGAGACATGAAACGGAGTAAAACTCTTTCAAATTCCATCATTCCTTAAAGACAGTTTTCAGAGTAATGGCATGTTCTCAGAATAGATTTGAAGGGCAGGATGCTGCCCTTCTATTTTCTGTCACAAAATGCCACTTGCCAAGCCAAGAGGGATCTGCTGTTCCACTGGTGATATTTCAAACTTGACAAAGCACCTGACAGTGGATGGAAAAATACTTTATTGTGAATGTCTTTGAGATTCAGTGTGAGAGGCAGTCCTCCTGCATTCTGAAATGTCATTTTGGGTGTTTGCACCAAGGTCACTCCATCTACCAAAGAATTTTAAAGCTATGTATAAATAATGTCCTAGCTTGCAAAACTACACAAAATACATTTTGCTTTGTGTTTCCAGCTGCTGCATGGAACCTCCAGCACTAAAAATCCATGGAGAGAAATTTCAGAAAAATCTTTTAATTTTTTTAATTGGAATCAGCATGAATGTATGATTCAATAAATATATTTTATATACATTTAACAGCAGAAACTTTACATTCCATCTTCAAACTGCTGAAATAGAACTTCTGTTTTAAAATTTTTTTTTACAAGCCAGAAAAATAATTACCACTGTGGCTGTGTGGTCATGCAAGTTGTCCAAGTTACAGGTTTATTTCTTCATGATGTAAAAATACTGATTTGAAGGACGCAATTGCTTTGCACTCTGAACAATGTAGCAAAATATCCTTAAATGTAGTGTAAGGCCATACCAATTTTGTGTGTGTATAGATTTATACATATGTATATATAGTAAACTCATACAGAAAATACAGGGACATCCCTTTTTAAGGTGGGTGGGGAGAAGACAAAAGTACTTCATGATTAAGCTAATTTATTCCTTTTGAAGAATTTTACATCTTACATTTTAAACATGACTGCACTTTATATTTTGTATTTCTCTAGTCCCTCCTTTGTTATTGAAGGGAGAGTAGCATGAAAATTAAAAAGCACTGACTTTTCCATTCTTTTTTCAACTTGTGTAAATGAACCAGTAGAGGTACTCAGAGAGCACTTGTGTTGACCGCTTCTTTCCTCCTTCTTATATTAACTCCAGGGATTCTTACTCTGAATAGCGAGATATGTCAGCACCCACCTTGCAAAGAAGAAAATGGAAACAGCTGCATATGCAGCTATTTCATTGTCTGTTTTAAGTAAGTTTATGTGAAGGTAAAGAGAGATGAGTTTTGTCCTATTAAGAGCAGCCGCTCCTTTTTCGTATGCTGAAATGTTGATCAAACTGGGCCAGTTTAGTGTCAGTGCCACTGAGATCTTGATAGGATTTAAGAAGGAAAACGCTCTGACCTTGTTACCATCCTTTCCTGATGATGAACAAGCTTGGGAAAATATCCTTTTTTTTATTTTTTAGCAAGCACGTGAAAACCCACATCAATAGCTCCAATCTGGATTTAGTGCTTACAGAAGAACACTGATAAAGGAGCTGTGGTGGATGTGTGTGGCAAGAGGGGTCTGTCCTACAGCTGAGCTTTGGCTGTGTTGGCAAACCCCACATTCTTACCCTGAGTGGAGGGTGACTGGCATTGCCCTCCCGGGGGACAGGCAGTGCTGTAACATCTCCCACTGCGGCTGCTGAACCAGCCCAGCCCTTGGCTGCCCCTGCTAGAAACAGCATCAAGGCGCTGTTGTGTTTGGGAACAAATGAGCTTTAGTAAGCCAAGCTTTGGAAACAAAGATTTTCTTCATACAAATGGCTTGCAGATGGGAGAGATACAGAAAATGGGGCAGCACAATGCCACTGCTTAATAGGCTTTTTTTTCAGAAGTTTTTGTGAGGTATTCTTTCTAGATACTGGATTTTGGGGGTTTGACTTGTGAAGTAAATGCTGAGGGAAACTGAGATAACGTTTACCAAGGACACAAGGAAAACCTTGTCTAGGTGCTGAACTGTTCCCACTTCTATTTGCTTTGCATATTTTCAATTGGAAAGTGTTCCTGCTGTGTGTGTTTGTATCTCCCCTCCAAAGCAAAACCAAATGTGCAATGGTTGTCCTGAAGAGAAATATCTTAATATTTTTATTTTTCTTCTAAATTCATTTACAAAACAATGTAAATGGGTGTGCGTTTATAGTTGGATGGGAGAAATTCCTGGGTCCTCCCCCCCTTTTTTTATATCACTTCAGTGTAAGTTTTTAATTTCTTCTTAGTTGTAATATAACAAGCATGATATGCTGTACACTGTGGTAGAACGTGAGAGACAACACAGTCCATAAAATGTCACTGTCCACGATGTTTAGCCTGCTCGTGGCTGTGGTTTGATCTCGGGTGTGTGGTGACAACTCTTTCGGACAGGCTTGTGCATCTTCAGGGTTCCAAGGCTGCTTCCAGGGTGGTGTCACCAATGCTGCAGGATGGCAAACTGCAATGAAATGCAGTGACCTTTGCATGTCAAGCCATTTTTGGGTGAAGTCCTCTGTGTGTTGCTTTGTCTTTACATCTCTCAGTCTCTTAATCCACTGAAGTTTTGCTTTATCTCACACACACACGTGTGAATGGCTTTTAGCACAGTTACCTCCTATTTGACTTCTTTTGAAACAGTCAAAGATTTGCTGCAGCTCACTAAGTCCATGAAGGAAGGGCTGAGCACTGGCCATGATTAGTGCTGTCAGTATGTCATGACCAGACTTGGGAACCACACAAACGTCTCTTTTTGTGTAGGAATTCCATTTCACAGTAGGCTTGAGACGCTCCAGGTGGTGCATTTTTCAGGATCATTAATTCCACATGCATGTGGTGAGGCAAGTCCCTTGGCCTTTGTGCCGTGTGTACCTCTGGAGCTGCCAGTGTCCCCTGAGCCCCTGCCCCAGTCACAGGGGGCACCAGGCTGGTTGTGCAGTGAGGAGCTCAGAGGCAGAGTTCAAGCACAACAGGTCACTCAGGTTACTCTTCCCAGCAAGGGGAAGGTTAATTCCTTACCTGCATCTCAAATTCTCACATAACATCACTGTTTGGATCTTAATGTTTGTTTCCCAAAAGTTACAATTTGAACACTCGCAAAGCTGACAGATCCCCAGACTGACCTGCTATTGTGACCTGATTTAAGGTGGGATGTATCAATTATGGTTCTGAAATGTGTGTGTCTTTTAACTGCCCTGTCAAGTTTAGAGACCCTTATCAGGGCTGGAGGGCCATTACTGGGGTGGGGTGGAGCATCAGTCTGGGTGTGGAGGTGCTGTTTTTACACTTCTCCACTCTGAGTGGGTTAACTCAGGGATTTGTCAGCTTGGCCCATGCTGTTTCTGAGCTTATTTTCTCTTCTGATCTAACCCTAGAAGTGGAAGAATGACAGTGTTTTGGACAAAAACATAGCAGATGTGGGAAGATTGGAATGGAAAGGAAAGTATAAATTCAGTGTAGGCAGAGCAGAGTGTTCCAAAGCCCTGGTTCAGTTGTTTCCCCGGCCTAGATAAGCACAAGGCAAAGGAACTTCTGCTTCCTTCTGCTAAGATTTTGTTGGGTCAGCCTCTAGCTGAGCGTCACTTGTACAGCTGAGCTCTAGTGCTGTGACCGAGGGGACTGGCCACAGTCACTTAAAATGGTACGGAGAGGATGTAACAATAGCCGAGCTCATTAGTGATGGTTTTGTTTTGTTGGCTTTTTTTTTTAAATTATTCTAGTTTTCCTAGTCGAAAGTGGGATTCTTGGCAAGTGGAGGCTTGCATCTGACCAAGGACTTGCCAGGACTGTTACACTCCTGCCTGTGAAGGATGTACCTGTGTCCCACACCTTGGCATGCAGCAAGAAGCATTCCCAGCACCATTCTTACATTACAGAGGCTGCCCCTTCTCCACTTCCTTTCCTTGCTGGTTTCTCTGTTTTTAGAGGTGACACTACCCATGCTGTACCATGTTTCTTCCTCCATGGGACAAGTTCAGCCTCCTGAATTCTCTTTCCAGCCCCTCAAGTAATAAGCAGCAGTATTTAAAGCCTTGACTCCCAGGCAGACCATATCGGTTGCAGTGACTGCACTTCACTACAGCAAGGAGTGAGTACTACAAGTTCCTCTGCCTTACATGATCCTTGATCTGCTCTTCCTTTCTCTTTTCAGATCTCCACCTTCACTCTACTCTGGGCTGGGCAGCTGAACTCTTAGGACTCTTCTACTTTCTAACAGTGCAGCCGCAGCAGAGCAGACCTGGCTGAGAAGCTGTGGTCACAACGCAGTTGTGGCACGTCACAAGTTCCAGAGCTGGCCCTGCTCCTCAGGAACTCACTGGTCCTTCACCCCAGCACAAGCAACTGTGGTGAGGATACTTCTGAAAACATGTGAGTGCATACCCAGGAGAGGTGGCTAAGGCACCGCCCGTGGCACAATCTTCAATATTGCATAGTTTTCCTTCAGTAAAGGTCAGTGTTTGGGGATTAGGTGTCAAGCAAGAAACACTGGAGCCCAGGCCCTAGTTCTGCTATCGTTGGAGGTCATGACCTGCTGATCTCTGCAGGGCTCTGACAGGGTAATGCTGCTTTAAGCAGTTACCAGGCCTCCACTGTAATTGTGACTGTGATGGTGTCATCACTGCAAGGTTGACTCAGGCTTGAACCTGGAGCTGTAATTTAGTGCCCAGATTCTGTGGTGTGTTTAGCCCAGGACATCTGGCTTGGCTTGTCTGCAGCCTAAAGCCTGATTCATGTGTTTGTCAGATGGGTAACCCAGCAGTGCTCCAGTGTCACCAAGTGCCTGGATAAGGCAGATGTCCTCCCACAAACTCTCTGGGGAAGGGGATTTTGGCTTGCTACAGTGCTAACAGTCCTGGGACAAGCTTCCTGAAAGCCTTAGCAGCAAAAAGTACCTGTGAGCTCCGTGTCCCTCAGACCTGGCAGCTCCAGGCAGCTCTACCAGTCCCTGCTTGTGCCACACTTGACTCATGAGCCACAGCAGTGACACACTCACAGCCTGAGCACGTGGTTACTGATGCTACCTCATGCCCCAGTTTCATGGATAGGTGAGGAGGGTGTCCTTGTTTGGCTTAAGCTACTTACGCAATTCAAGTGGCAAATCTGTAAATAAAAGCTAAATTCAAGCTGTGCTGATGGCTTATTTTTGCTGGTATCATCCTCTGCCCAGGAAAACATGGATGATTTTATACTGGAAGCACTGACATACTTGACCCACAGTCTGGGGACATGGTTTGTGTCCCTTCTCCTGGCTGCTGTCAGGGAGCTGCTGGTCCCTCTCCCTTGTGCTTTTTGAGGCAGCGATGTTCTGAGTGCTGCAGGGATTGTTAAGCCAACACACAGCAATCCCCTGCCTTTCCCCAGAGTGGCAACATCAGCTTGTGCTGAATCTGCTCCATCTGTTCCCTCTCCCTGTGCATGGTCTGGGTCAAACCACGGCGGACCCAGCTCCAGCACTGCTGGGAACCAGCCCTATCCCAGGATGGGCTTCAGCACTGTCTGTAATAGACCCAGGAGCAGGAATATCACAGACATTAAGACTTCCTTATGCTTTCTGCTCAGAAACCTAACAGTGAGGTGCATGAGGACTGCTTAGGTTTGCCAGGATTGATGGTCTTATTACTTAGTACAATCATATAATTCTTGCTGCCTTGCACCATACCTGTTAGCACTGTCTGCCTTGGACAGCAGTGATGTGGCATGCAAACTAAACCTCTCCTAGTGCTTTTCCTTTCCCTTCTCTGCTAGGCTTTGCCAGGATCCTCATCTAACAATTTAACCAGTGCTTTCCTCTGCTGGGGGCTGAAATCATCCCTCTCCTTGTTTCCCTGCCCTGTGGTTTGCGTCCTTTCCCGTGTTACAGCAGCAGGCAGGGTGATAGTGGGACAATATGAGTGGGTGAGGGAAGAGATGAACCAGGAAAGCTGTAGAGCCTGCAAACAGAGAGGTCACTGTTCCTGTGCTTGGGGGCTCTCAGGCTGGGATTCCTCACCTGGCTCAGGCTGTGCTTCCCCTACCACACTGGCTCTGGTACCTCTAGCCTGGGCTGTGCCCTTCAGTGTTCCTGCGGATCACCTGAGGGCATCACCCCGGGGCTGCTCATCCCATCAGCTCTCAGAGAACGTCTCACCCACTGCAAACACCCGCAGACAGAGCTGGACCAGCTCTGAGTGGATGCTGTGCTCAAAGTACAACAGCTCCTTCCACCCCACCCGGTTCACAGCAGCTGATTCCTTGTGGGGCCGTCATCTCCACACCACAGTAGGAGACTGAGAATGTGAGAACCCATAAACCTATAAGCAGCTCCTGTGTAGCTGGATCACTGGAACCCAGGGAGCCCGACAGGGATAACAGCCAAAAAGCCTGAATTCTCTTTAACTCATGCTGCTTTGCTTTCACAGAGCGCAATCAAAAAAGCCCTTAGTGGCCACCTTGGCATTCCCCAGGAGTCCTCTCCATGCATGGTTGGCTCTGAGAGAACTTCCCTGGGAGCTGTCACCGTGTGTGCCTTGGGGGAATGGTTTTAGTGCCGTATTTTGCCCTGTATTTCCCAAGACATCGATCCCAGGCCCTCCAGAGGTTACAGTGCTGAGGAATTCACAGGAATGAACAAGAGGGAGACGAACACAGAAAAGTGCATTAGACTTGAATGAAGTAAGAGACTCGTGTAGGTTCATTTGAGCAAGAGATGTTCAACTGCCCTTAAGAAATAATTGTTAAGGAGGAAGAGAGAAAGGAATGGGAAGACTTAAAGAACCCGAAGTAATTAAGATGCTAAAATTAATGACTATTAGCTTCTGCTTTGGTGCTCATCCTAGCACCCTGAAGAACAATCAAGTATCTCAATTTTCCACTTAACTAGTGCACTCTCTCCATACAAATCATGGAAATCTATTGGAGCAGGAGCAGCACAAGATGCCCCTTCCATCCACCTCCTTTTGAGAAGAAGACAGGAATGTGTGGGTGCTTCCAAGCAGGGAATGGATTAGAGAATTCCATTGCTGAGCTGAACTCTGTGGGATGCTGCAGCATGATTGGGGTTTAGGGTACCAGGGCTCCACATGTTGCCCTGTATCAAAGCATGCTGCCAGTATCAAGGTTTTGGAGTTAGGAATGGGATATTGAAAGAGATTGTCTGTGTTTAGCACAGGGGTAAGAACTATGTTTTATTAAGTAATGGTAGTACAGTACAAAAATATGATTGTATACAAACTGTGAAAAATATGGCACCACTGAAAGCAGCCTTTTCTGCTTTTATATGTCCCTTTCTTTTCAAAAATATACATTGTAAATGCTTCTAAACTTTTTTCTACCAGCACTGGGAATGAAGCAAATTTTTAAAATCACAGTCAAGATAAAGGGCAGCCAACAGTGTAATTTGAATTGTCTTGGCTTTGCTTTAAAATGGAAGACCTTCAGAAGAATAAGAAAAAACTTCTAGAAAAGTCTGAGGGAAACAAAGCCAAAAAAAAGTTCCTGTTTGGAGGATGTGAGAATATTCAGCTTTTGATGTTATTTGATGGTTTTAGGAGCAAAGTCCCCCAGCCCTGACAAGCAAAGGCTTCTAGGACAGGAGAATTAGGGCACCACCAGAGCCATGGAGGGAATGACCTGAGTGTTCCCAGGCAGCTGGTGCTTGACCAAGGCCAAGGCTGAGCTCTGCAGTTTGCAGCAGCCCACTTGCTCACTGCTCTGTCCTGGACCCTCTTCAGCACCTCTCTGATTTCCATGGCACTGGGATCCCAGATGGATCAGGTATTAAAGTGGGAGAAACTCTTCTACCTGATCAAAAAATAGTAAATTGGTGATTTTTTTTTTTTATTATGGACAGTTATGTGTAAGGAAAAAGCATTCCTGCTCACAAAGCGATACATCCCCAGTAACATCTGGGAATAATATTATTTGGGATACAGCTCTCTTTTTCTAAAAAAGCCAAGGGAATTAGGACCCAGTTTTCTCTCTTTACTGCCAGACAACTGCTATTTTATTCAGAGGTTTTGCTTCTGAGCCTCGTTCTTAAGAAGAGTTAACAACTATGGAGTTGAATTCCATCAATGTGCCTGGAAGTTACCCTGCAATATCAAACCCTGTGCCTTCTTACTAATAAATATAATTGCTGGCACTATTAAAGCAGCCTGCTTTGAAGATGAGATAAGTTATCAAAACAAGTTCTTTTGCAATACAGAGACTAAACACAACCTGGTACAGATGGAGAAAAATGTTTGATTTTGAAAACTACCCAGACTTGCCCAGGGGCTCATAGGACAGTCTAAAGTCTTGTCTAGGTGGTGAAACTCTCTGGCAGGACATCCCTGGGGCAGTTATCTCAGCACTGTCACACCTTCACCAAGATTCCAGTGTGTTTCCTGTTGGGATGTGAGTGCTGCTCGCTGTCACCCTGCAGGCAGCCCTGGGGCTGCAAGATAACCCAAATGGAAACTGGCTGCTTAAGGAACAGAAAATGACACTGCTTATGGTGGGCATCAAACATGCCCAGTGCTTGGCAAGGCTGAACTGGAAGCCAAGGCGGGCTGGTAAGAGTGTGATTCTTATTTCAGTCCCTAAACTTCCATGGGCTCCTCTGGCAGCTGAAGTGCTTCAGTATGGGCAAGAAACATCAACATCTTTCTGATGATTTTTAGTCCTTAAATGCCTTCCTCCAGCCTTATTCCATGCCGAGAAGTGGCAGTGGAGCTCTGGGGAAGCAGTAGCTGTGACATAACTGCATCTGCACCCAGCAGGTCTAGGATGCACATGGGATTCTTCAATGTACAGCTGAAGAAGAATGAAGTGAGGTGGAAATGTCTTCCTTCTCTTTGCTCTGCTCTTGCCCTGGGGATGTAGGACCAAGACTCAGATGGATGGGAGGATGGGGCGTGGGATTTGTTGACCTACAGGCAGCTCCTTTGGGAAGAAATCCCCCAGCCCTGCCGTGCCCTGGGGAGCCATCCCCTGTGAGGGGATCGAAGGTGTGTGAACTGCAGCCAGATTGCCCCACTCCAAAGTGCAAGGTCCAGGCATCGAGACAGGACATTTTTACCCAAATGACAGCAATCTGAGGTCATTCACCTGCACGAGGAAGGAGCTGTGGTATGTAGGTTGCCAAGCCTCTGCTGTGCTGCCGGGCAGGGAGGGAAATTCCCTGGATTTGCCTTTCATCTCAGACAAGGACACGCCGTTTGAAGCAATCGCAAACCGCAGCTGGCACAGCCGCCCCTGGCGCACGCAGGGAGAGTTCAATAATTCAGCAAAAAACCCAGAGCCAGCAGCAGACTTGGGCTCCAGCCAAGGCTCGGGACGTTGTCCCAGCATCAAATAATGCCTCTGCTTGAGATCTCCCTGCTTGGGAAAGCACCGTCTGCCAGGGGAAGCAGAGATCCTCAGCCCACAGGTTTTCTGCTGCTCCAGTGGAGGGAAAGGGCTGATGTGCTGGTTCATGCTCCCACCGCGTGACCTTGTGACCTTTCCCTGTCTCAGCAGTGCAGAGGGACTCAGAAAACTGAGTGGCCTTTGCTAAAACATTTGCCCTAGTCCACACAGTGACCACTGTGGTTTTAATCTTTTTTT
>VYXC01006019.1:1774506-1811378 GCA_013397175.1 Platysteira castanea | reverse complement strand
TTTTTTAGTAGATATTGCCGCATTCTTGGATTCATGCATTGCTGCATTGCTATTGCACATATATAAAGGATTGCTCGCTCCCTCCCGGCTGCTCCCCTCCCCTCACTGGTTGTGCACGTCCTCTCTGCGGACAATCTTGTAGATGATCCAGTAGAAAATGTTGAAGATGAGGAAGGCCATGGGGAAGCCGATGCGGGAGATCTTGTCGATCTTCTTGGCTCTCTGGATGAAGAGCTTCCTCATCTCCTCGGGGGAGCGGGACGGCGGCGGCACCGGGTTGGCCGTGTTGTTGTTGTTGGCGCCCTTGACAGAGATGCCGTCCTTGGCTTGTAGGCAAGCTGGCCCCATCCCATAGGCAGTGAAGTTGAACCTGCCTTCACCAGCTTCATCCTCCTGGAACAGATTGAGCATGGGACTCTACTTAAAATGAGATATAGACAGTGCACCCTCGCTATAAGGCTCTCCGCTGACAGCGTCCTGCTCTGCACGGGAAAGATGCTCCCACCATGCCCCAGCCTCAGCACCCGTGGGCAAACCCCCTGCTCTTGGGAGATCAGCCTTATAGAGGGGTGCCAGCTGTGTGATGCACAGATGCAAATCAGGGGATCCAGGCACCCCATGGAGAACAGGACTGACTTCCACCCCGTTGAGGTCTTTGACACATTGAAGGGTTTATGGCACTGCTTTCATTTTTCCAGTTGCATCCCCTGTTTTGCTTCTGCCTCTCCCTCCCTCCCCACCTCCTATCAGCACCTTCTTTGCTCTGCCTGTGCAGTTTCAGCTTGCCCAGAAGGAGTGGGCTCCATGTAACTCACGTAGCTGAAGCCGCAGCGTGACACTTCCTACAGAGTTACATGGATGCGCGGGAGCCAGGCGCTGTCCAGGAACAGAGCTCTGCAGGCAGCGTGCAACCAGCCCTCACTCGCCTGCCTACGGCACCCCACAGCCATCCCCACGAGCCAACTTTTAGGTGAGGAACAGAACTGCCCTTCTGTGGGTCAATGGTAAGACATGGCTGCTTGTGGTGATGCCAGTTATTGAGAAAAAGTAGAATTTGTTTTCCGGTCTAAAGGCAAATGGTGTTACTTTTTTTTTTTTTTTTTTGGTGAAAGCTTTGCTAGAATCCCAGACTTATTTAGCCCTATTTTATTCAACATAGGGATGTAATGACAGGGAAAAATAAGTTTGGCCCAAGTAATTCAAGCAGTGAGTTGCTGAGACAGAGTGAGAATCCCAAGTCCCTTGACTACAGGTCATCAAGACTAATTGTATACCAGTGGCACTAATTAATCATTAATGGAAGCTGACCCATGCTGTGTCCCCCAACACTGACCTAGCAGCCCCCTCCCTCGTAGCTGCCTGACCACTGTGCCCTGCTGCACCTTCCCCTGTCCTTTGCAGAGTGTCTTTTCTGGATGGCCCTGGCATCCCAAAGGCAGCTGCATGGGATGGAGGAGCAGGACACAGAGGACACTGCCATATCTGAGTAAAACAAAGCTACCCAAATAAAATCCATTTTATTTTTGGCTTTCTGGGATGCTCAGAGCTTCTCATCATGTCTGTATTACAGGGTTCAGGTAAAACTGCCTCTGCTCTTTTCCAGTTGCACAGACACGCACTGGCTTGTGTCTGGCTTAACCTAAATCCCTAGTTTATTGGATCCCTAATTTACTGGATTCTTTTCTCATTGCTGAGGGGCCACTGGCTGTTTCCTGTGAGAGATTTGTTTTGGTGAGTGAAGTACCAGGGTTAGATAAGACAACAGTGCCTTTTTCAGAGTGCCATATCGAATGATAGGCAAAGACATCACCAGCCACACTGGGAAGGGTTTCCAAATACACTCCATGTGGGTCTGATGATGGTGTCATATTAACCAGACTGCTCCATACCACTGCCACATCTCACTTGTTTTAAGCCTGGCGTGTCATCCCTGAACCAGTCAGAACCACCCAGACAAGTCAGGACATCAGGACAGAGCAATTAGTGCCTTTGGCAGCTGCACTGGTCCATTTGCATATTAGCAGTCAGCTTAGTTTTCTGATGAGCCTGCAAACCTTGTTCATTTTTTTCAGCTTTTGCAAGCGATTTTGTTTACGCTTAGCTCCAATTAAATAGCTGTGAGATTGGGCAGGGACTGTGCTAACAGCCTTGTGTTCAGTGGAACAGCTCAGGCAAAGATCTCTTAAACTCATCTGTGTATTAGTGGCATTTTTTTTCTCCTTATTGTTTTATCAACAGACTGATCTGCATACAGCAGCACAGATCCAGAGAGAGGGTGCCTGAGTTCAGACAAAGAGATAAATGCACTATGGAGGCACCCAGGTGGGTGGATTTAACTCTATTCAGCAGGCTGCATCTTCTGAACCAAAGCTTTGCTGATTTGGGGATCCAGAGCCCTGCTCTGGTCAAACAAAATCAATGGGTGCTGAGGGTCTCATCTGTTACTTCTCTTCCCTTGCATTTGCTCAACACGTTTCACCCCTGGTCCTGACCGGGTTGAGCACAAATGATCAGTTATCTCCTGTTTTGAAGATAGGATGACTGAAGCAGAGAGAGACAAACCTACAAAAATACAGAGATTCCTGCTCCTCAGCCCCCACTTCCTCCCAGAGCAGTGGCAGTTCTCCATACACTGTGAACTGCTGCAGGACAGGTTAGACCCCGGGAAAAACTTTTGATGGTTAGGACAGTGAAACAATGGAATGGGGGTAGGTTTCTGGGTGGGATGGATCATGAAAAGTAGACAAATACCTATGAGGAATATTTAAGGCAGACCTTGGTGGTCACCTACGGGCTTGCTTGAGATTTTCATCAGAAAAATTTTCTTTGTTTTTTCTCTCCTAGCAAATGTACTGGTTTTTAATGCTCTCCCGAGGGCAGCCTCTCAGACCCGGTGCTGAAAATTTGCTAACTTCTTTCCTGATTCTACCAGTTAAATAGGAACAATATATTTAAGTGTGTTTGGCTTTGTGATCACAGCCACCTTTATGTTTCTTTCTAGTGTGTTCTGTGAGGTGAAATCCTTGCTGTGGCACCTCAGCCTAAAAGCTGTCAGAGCCCAGGCTGGGGAGCTGTGGGAGCTGCGTGCATGCTCGGATTGGGATCAGCCACAGCAGGTAAGCATGGAGCAGGCTAAGGCTCAGAATAAAGCTCTTTCCTTCCAGGAGGAATTCGCGGTCAGAGTGAGAAGCAGATGCCCTTGAACACGGAGATGGCAGAGACAAAAGAGGTGTCACTTACCTCCGGGCGACTGCAGGCTGTCGTGTTGGGGGTGCTGCTCTCAGAGACACCCCTCACACATCCCTGCCTGCCTCCCCCCAGCCCTGGCTTCAGCTTCTGGGGAGGAGAGCTCACACCAGAGCACTGCTGTGTGAAAATTGTCCTGTTGAGAACAACCATTTTGGCCGAGACCACTTGGCTGGCTAGCAAACCCCAGCTTGCTGGACTCCTTAGGGGGTCAGCAGGCTGTTAGAACAGGCACAGTTCATTGAGGCAGCCCTTGTTTTTGGTGTGTGAGCCTCCTTAATATCTGACCAGATACTGGGGGTTTCCCTGGGGGCTAGAGGCTTGGTTCAGTTGACCCTGGTGTTCTGCTGGGACAGATTTCAGCTGTGTCCTTCATGCTTTATGTATTACCTTATGATGCCTCCTCTTTCTTCTGAACCTGAGCAGCTCTTTGTGCTGCCGAGACACAAAGTTGACGGCAGCGTATTCCAGAAGTGCAGAGAACACAAAGAGCAAGCACACGGCCATCCAGATGTCTATGGCCTTCACGTAGGACACCTAGGAGTCAGAGAAAGAGACAGAGATAGGGTGGCTTCTTCACTCAAACGCATTTTTCTTGGTGTTTTACGTGGCTGACACCTGTTCTTGGGCACCAGAGTCTCGCTCATTTAACATGAATGTGTTATCAGGTCACTGAAACTCCTCACGGGTTCTTAAGTAGCAACAATTCCACAGCTTTTAATTTATTCAGGCCTTGACTGTGGTTGTTTATAGGCAAGGAAAACAGAAAACCACCATACCAGAAGCCCTTCATAAAGGGGAAATTCACTACTATTATAAAAGTAGGATGGTCAAGTGACTAAAAAGCTAAAATGTAGAGTGCACATCTATGTGTGGTTGTTGCAGGGGTTTGTAAAGTACAGAGCTGCTGGTTACTGGGAGCTGTGGTGAGTGCCGAATCTTAGGGGAAGTTTTGCTGCTAGTCATAGAGAATTTAAGGTTCTTGTGGGATGGGACTGGAATTTGCTCTGTTTTCCCTTAAGCTGGAATAGTGCAAAGGCAGCAGGAGGATCTGTGTGGGGGTTCACTCAGGTGCATGGTTTCCCCTGGTGAAGACAAAGGCGTTCCCCACCTTGGGCAGTGATGCTCGGGAGCCAGAGCTCTGCGTGGTCATGGTGAGCACCGTGGTGATCCCCAGGCCCACACGAGCAGGTGCAGCATCCATGTTGATCCAGAAGGAGATCCAGGACAGAATGACAATGAGAAGGCTAGGGATGTACATCTGGATCAAGTAATAGCCCATCTGCCTCTCCAGGTGGAAGCGAGCTTCTATACAGGTGAACTTGCCTGAGGAGGATGGGAGATACACGGAAGGTTACTGGTAAGGCACAGTGTGTAAGGTCCTGCTTTCAGCCAGTGTCCGGGGATTTTCCTTGCATTGCCTAAACCAGAGTCTTGTTAGGGGAGGAAATGAACAGCTGTTGCCCAGGACATGCAGAGATAGGACAAGCGAGGATGGCTTCAAACTGAAAGAGAGGTTTAGATTAGATATTAGGAAACAATTCTTCCCCATGCTGGTGGGGAGGCCCTGGCACAGGGTGCCCAGAGAAGCTGTGGCTGCACCATCCCTGGAAGTGTTCAAGTCCAGGTTGGACAGGGCTTGGAGCAACCTGGGATAGAGGAAAGTGTCCCTACTCATGGCAGGGAGTTGGAGCAATATGGTCTTTAAGATCCCTTCCAACCCAAACCATTCTATGAACATCAACATAGCAAAGAAAGCTCCTTGGCAATATATCCTTTGTCACTTAAATTTCAAAGACAAGACTCTGGGAGAGAAGATCCAAACCAAACACCCTTGAATTGATGCAGATTTTACCGGGTACAAGGTGATTTCACACCTTTATGTCCATTAGCTTTCAACTGGCTGTGTATGTATCTCTATGTTATCTCTGGCTGTGTAGGACGAGACCAGAGTGCCATCAGACACAGAAAGACACTCTGGCAAGTGCACAATCCTGAACTCCTCTCTACTGAACCCCTCAGCTAAGGGTTAAGAGCACTGACCTGTGTTGTAGTGCTTTGTGCAGTATCTCAGGTCTTTTTCTTCTTTGAGGATAAACTGAGGCAATGTCAGCCCATCAGCAACTTGCACTGCTCCTTTTTCTTGCCACTCAAATATGAGATCATTCATCGTGTAGCCAACTGTTGAGAGGAAGGGACAAACACCGTGTGAAACACATTAAATACTGATCTGGAAAGGGACAACTTTGCAGAAGAGAGCTTGGAGGCAGGGGTGCATCCTGACCTTCCTTGACAGTGCTGTCATCAGTGGGATTTGGGTTGAGGCAAAACTACTTTTTCATGTGGTAAGAGCCACGGCAATGACCTCCACTGGAGCTGCAATGGTATGTAATGGATTTTCTGCAATAAATCACATTTTGTCTTGAATTTGGCTTGCTGAACTGTTTTCTACTTTTTCCAAATTGACCTCTTTCTCTGGAAGAAGCTCATCATCTTTCCCTCCTTTGGGATGAGCAACATGTACAAGTGGCAGATGTTCATCCAGAGAGAAGAAATCCCACTTGCAGCTGAAAGCACTTTCACCTCTCTCCTGCAAAGTGAAAGGCCAGTGTAAACACAAGCAAGCCAGGGCTCCTCACATGGGATCTTTTGAGGTTTGGCTCCTCTAGCAAATGTCACATGTGCTGAATGAATGGAAAATCCTAAGCAAGAGGTTTACGAGTGAGCCTCCAGTGAAGGTTGGGCTGGGAATGGGTTCCAGCTGGGAAAGGAGATGGCAGGGGAGAGCAGGAGGGAAAAGAGATGGTCTCCTCTCCAAAATGGGGATGTGCACAGGACTCACAGCTTTCTAACTGCATGATGCACGTCTGTACGTCCATGGGGAAGTTCTTCAGGTCCATGGGGCAGGCCAGAGTCAGCGTGATCCTGAGGAGAGAGGAGAGCACAGGGAATGCCAAAGAGTGGGCACTGCAGAGGGCTGAGCCCCTCAGACACGGGGGGCTGCCAGCAGGCTGGTGCCTTGCCCGAGGCACGCCGAGCTGGGGGAAGGACTGATCATTGTCACTTCCCTGCCTCTGCTCTCACACGTGGGCTGGAAAGCATCAGAAGCAGAACATTTGGGCCTGTGATGAGATTGCCAGCAGAGCCTGCTGCAGATCGTGTTTCATTGCAATGCTGGTTCAGACCGCGCGGAACAAAGAATTCCCTCACCAAACAGTTCTGCTGCTTCGGTTTTCCCTTCTTGCCTCAGGTTCACAACAGGCTGGATTAGCAGGAAGCCCAAGCCCACTCTCTGGACCCCCAGACACATTTCTAGAGACTGAGACTGTTTGTAAATCTCTGAGCAGAACATTTCTGTGTCATAAAAAACCCACCAAAAAGAAGTTTGATCAAGATCATATGTTTGTGTGTGGGGAAAGAAAGACTTCAGTGGGATTTTCTGCAGGGAAAATGTCTTGTGCTAAGCCAGTATGAACTCCTGCACCTTCCTGAATTCCTGCAGAGCCCTTGAGACCTCTATTTCTGTCTCCATTTTCCACTAGGTGCAGGCTGCATTTTCTGTGTTATATTGCTGTGCTGCCCTGCACCATGATCTATGCTTAAAATGTTTGGTTGGTTCAACAAGCTGATACTAAATGATTTGCTCCAGATAGTTAGACTTGAGTTATTTGGTTTGATAATGCTGAAAATGCTGTTCCCTGAAGTGTTTAGGGTTTTCAACTTTTTGCCTTGATGTAGAAATAGCAGAATTACCCAGGGGACAGAAATTGAATTTTTCTATCATCAGACCTACAAGGAACTTATCAGGAGGGAAAGATACTTTAATTTAAAATCTTATGTTGTTAGAAATTCTCAGCTTGAGTTTAGAGGCATGTTGGGACTGAAGATGTGACAAAGTCCACCTTGTAAATGCCTTGCCTAGAGTTTGATTATTGCAAATAGTAGTAGCAAAGAACCAGTTATAAAACGGCAGAGGACTTTATAGAGGTTTTTTTTTAAAGGGAAAGACTTTCTCCTTCTTGGAACTCTTTGCATTTACATTGTGCTCTTCTTCAAGAATGTCTTCTTTAGTTTTCATTTTCACAGGAAAATGTACTTATGAAGAAACCTGTATTTTCATTTAGAGATGAGTGAGACAGGAAAGTTCTTTTTTATTTTTTAGCAAGAACTGAAACGTTTTCAAGTTTTCTTGCCTTGAAAATGGTGATTTTTCCACGTTCCCTGCTGAGTCATTGCTCTGTTTGGCAGAGCAACCCCAGGGTTGGGATAACCCAGTATTCCCCTCTGTGCCCCTCAGACCCTCCTGGACCAGGACTCTGTGACATGTTCACTACCAAGCTGCTGCTGTTAGTTGTACTCCCTGCCTGGTTTTAAAAGTTAAGAATTGTGAGGTTTCCACCTTCAGCCAACACACGTGGCAATTCTCTTGTAGTTTTGGCCATCAGGGAGCTGGCCTTTGGGCTGGACCCGCCTTGGTGTTTGATGGGGGCTGTCTACTTTGTAGCATTTGTTTCTCATTTTACAGCTCCACACCACCTTTCCTTCCCATGGCTGGGAAGCTGCAGTGGGAGATGGGGTGTGCGTTCCATAGGCAAATTTACATTATACATGAGGTGAAAAAGTCCTCAAAATAGAGTTAAACTTTGCCAGTCTAAGCTCATGAAGTTTGATCTTGATTTTGTTGGTTTAAAATAAAGCGTGAGTGGGGTTGGAAGTGAAGGTGGGGGCTCGGATTGATTTCCTGTGGGAAATTCAGTGCAATTAGCTCAACTTCGCTGATGGATTCTTGGATCTAGCAATAAAGGGATAGCTGGGAAAAGCTAGGCTGAGGCAGAGCCATGGAGATCTACTTAACATTTTCCCTGATTTTCACTGGGTTTTTTTTGGTCAGGAAATGCTGCAGCTTTGAAAACAGAGTGTTCTTGAGCTTCTACAGGTTTTCACATATCACAGCTGGTTTTAGGCTTGTACTAGCATAAGATTTCTGAAGTAATTTTACATTAGGGATGTTAAGCAATCTACTAGCAAGGAGCAGAAGTCCCTGGACTGAGAAAGGTAAAGATGAGTTAAATTCCATCCCAGACCAACCCTCTGTCTCAATATGCTTTAGCAGAGGTCCCTTCCCACCACATCGCTTCAACACTGCTAATTGTTTGATCTCCCACCTTCAAAACCCCTAAGTTTCTTTTCTCCAACAGCATGGTGGAAGTCTAGGGTGGAGTTTAGCTGTGCCCTTCCCCACCTTGGTGGAGTCACCTCACCTGATGCTGTAGAGGACATTGCCGTTGCGGGAGATCCTCAGCAGCTTGTTGTCTGTGGTGATCTCATGGAAATGGGCCCCTTTCTCGTTAGCAAAGAACAAGTCAGGCTTCCAGATGGAGTCCAGCATGGAGGGGTCCAGGTCCAGGGAGTCGTCGGGGTACTCGTTGTAGGCCAGCCGGGGGTCGTTCCACTGCTGCCGCAGGAAGATGTTCACCCTGTAATCCTGCACAGACACACGGCGCTCAGGGCAGCCTCAAGGTGCTGACAGCTGGGGAGCACATACTAAAATCATCCTAAAAGGAGACAGACCATGTCCAGGCCTACGTTCCCAAGCTATGCCAAGGGTTTTTGGAATTATTTCCCAAAGAACTGTTAATAATTTTTAGCTTTGTAGCTTACAGCTATGTCATAGCATGAGCAGCTGCCTGTCCCTGCATCCCTCTGTTGCAGCAATTGTCAGCTGTGTGGGAAGTGTCAGGACCTCTCTGGAGCCTGGGGCTGCAGAGGCAATGAGCAGTCGTGGAGGTCAGAACAGCCACTGTCAGCAGGAGGATGCTCCAGAGGATTAACTGGGGAAAGAAACTGAAACCAGCTTCCTTTCAGTGCTGAACTGTCCCATATTGTGACTACCTGTGGTTTCCCCAGCACTGGGAAAGGAAAAGGCACAGTGAGACAGGTTGTCCATGGAAGAGAAATTCCCTATGTGTCTGCTAATATAACTCAGACGAGCCAGTGGGAGAAGCTGTCCTTGGTTAGAGTTTATGAGCAGGAGAGGGATATGCATGAAGTCTGCCCTCCTAATCCTGAGGTTTCTGGGTTCCCCTCTCTAATGTCAAAATGCCATAAATGCAACAGATTTTATAGGATGACCCTCTTCCTTAGTTGAAGGTAGTCCCTCAGCACTATGCAAAATTATACTTGCTTCATAACCACGAGTCTTACAGCTCCCTTAAGTTCCCCAGGTCACCACTGGCTGCTGAGGCTGAGTTCAGGCACTCTCCTGGACAATTAGAGGCAATTTCTCTTTTCCCTGTCTGACCAACAGCTTCCCAGGGTGATCTGCACGCTCCTTTTCTTCTGACTTTCACATAAGAAAGTGAGCCAACAAATTGAAATGGGGAGAGGATGTGCCAGCTATCAGGAGAGGGATGGGAGCTCCACAACTATAAATTAATTGACATTTTCTAAGTATAGAGGCGGACTACTCTGAAGAGCAGCACATAATAAACCAATTCCACTGCCCAGGCCCAAACGAATAGTTGCTGTCATGATTAAGGGTTTCTTTGCTGCCTTTCTAGCACAAATGCACTTTAAAGACTTTTATTAGGAAACAGTTAATGGAGGGTGTCTGACGTGCTTGCTGGTGTCTGACACCTGCTGCAGGCACTTGGTGAGAGGCTCTCCCTCACTCTGACACCAGCTCTGTCCTTTCCATCTGGAGAACACGAAGCTCTGGAGTTGAAGGATGCCTGTGCAGGAGAGACTTGCTGCCTCAAGCGCTCACTTGACTGTGAACCTGCAGCCTCTCGTCCAGGAGGACACGGCTCTCGTGGTGTCCATGGCACTGGAGGGTTGGGAGGGGATTGTGTTGGGTGCTCTGTGTTTTGGATGAGGCACTTCCTAGCCAAGCACATGGTCTAGAGTCTGTTTCAGGCCACTTGGTGCCATCTGCGTCCTCAGAGCACAGAAGCTGCTAACGACATTAATGATTGTGACAACAGCAAATGAACCACGGGCTTGACGCTGAAAGGAGCAGACCTCTGAACATGCAAAAGAGTTGCAACACTCTTTCCTTCTGCTGATAATCCAAATGTCACCTCCACAAGTCCTAGTCCATCCCTCTGACTTAATTATTCATCTCTGTCGACCCTGGATAACGTGTCTGGAGGAAATGTGAATAGCTGGGGACAGCTGGGGACCAGGGTCTCAGCCCATCATGCAAGCCTGGAAAAGGAAAGGAACCATGAATTCTGGCTTTCCACAGCAGGCAGCAGCTCCCAGAACAACGTGTATGTTTTCAATTCTCCCTTTTCTATGCGTCAAGATCTGCAGCCATTGCAGTCAGGGGAAATCAATGTCACTGACCTAATAGGCAGAAAGCAAAAGGTTGTTTTGCTTATTCAGCTACAAATAAGCTAGATGCTAGCAGGTCAGCTCCAGTTTGGGACTTCTGTCATGTACAACACAAATTAAACTCATGTTTGGAAGAAACTTCAGTGGTAGCTGCCCAGAAGTGTGCTCAGCCTGATGGAGTAGTAGAAGGGGGGAGGGAATGGAGCCAAATTCCCTACAACAACCTGTGTTACTGCAGATAAGCTTTGTTGATGGAGTTAATTCACTGCTTCAGCTCCAAAACTTGCCAGAAGGACAGGAAAAGGTGGGACAGGAGGTGTTGGATGGCCTATGCTGCCACCACAGCAGGCACGAGAGACCACAGGCAGAACGGTAGCCATAGTCTTTGTAGCCATGAGGAGGCATCTTAATTAAACGCCTGTGGGCCAAATGAAAATTAAGTTCTCGCAGTGGATGGCTGTGAGAAGGCCCCTCTTAACTCACCTCTAGAGTCACAGTGTCCTGTCCTCCTGTCCTGCTGAGAACAGTCCAGGGGCACCTTGTGAATGTGTGGTGTGAGGAGCTGCACCAGCTCCACGCCGGGGACGTGCAGCAGTGTGGGGAGTAACTCTGGTTTGTGTTACTCTGGTCCTCCTTTGGACACAAGTGTTTGCTGTGGGTGTTTTTTGTTTTAGAATACACAAAACAAAACATTTATGTTGTGATATAAAAAAGGCAAGGATGAAGAAACATGGTGCATGCACTGAATGCAGTGGTCTGGCTTCGCCATTTCAGGGCATTAATATTTTACCTCTATGTGTGCATTTATGAAGATCTTCCTACTCAGTGAGTTCACTCCACAGTCCTGGCCTGCTCACTGGGAATGTTGTTTTTTCCTGGATTCCTTTGCTCTTATGTCATTGCACTGCAGTGTTGAAGGTTCTGAGCAGCCTTTTGGGTTTCTTGTGTCCAGCCTTATTTGAACATAAATGTACAATCAGGCACTGTGACTGAAAACTGGACAAGACACTGCCTGAGGAGCCAGCAGAAGGCAGGGAGAGCAGTCAGGCTATGTCTGTGCTGTGACACAGGCTAAGAGAAGGGTTACAGCGCTCTGCACCAGCTACGATCCTCTGTGCTGAGAGCTTTGTCCTCAGCATTGCAGTCAGGCTGTGAGGTGATGAGCCAAGCAACACTCATCCCTTGGCTACCTGGAGATATGCAGCATATCTTGTGGTTACTGTTACAGGAAATCTTAATTAGCATCACCAAGAACTCCACAGTTCTTCCTAAATGATGGACAGCACTGGCCAATTTCTGATGTGAACTTTCAAGCAAAGAAAAAAGCGGTTTGACTGGGGCTGCAAACTTGGCAAAAAAAAAAATCTCTTTCTCCATATCCTTCTTATCATTCAGGTTCCTCATTTGTGTGCCTATCACATCCAGGCATTGATTATCTTGTGCAGCCTGCTCCTCTGGCTGGCTTGGGAGAGGGGAGCAGCAGCTCTGTGCAGTGAAGGCATTCAGGAGCTTTGCAATTTGGCACAAAGGCTTTTTGCTCCCAAGAGGGAAATGACACAAGGCAGGAAGAGAATAACTGGAGTGATCAAAGTAGTTCAATTTGATAATGCTGAAATGAAATTCTACTTAGTGACCTCGCAAGGAGACAAGGAAACAGAAGATCATTTGAGACCTTTCCTTCCCAAGATCCCACAGCCTTGACATCTGCTGAAAGCAGAGGAGGCTGGAGGCAGCGCTGAGCAGAAGGGATGGAGCCTCTCAGGGCACTCCATAGGTTTTCCCCCGACTCAGGGGTTCTGTCAGAGCAGGTTCCTCTGCACGGAACAGTTTTGGGGAGAGATTTCCCCTTTGATAAATTTACATTTTGCTGATGGAAAAAACAGGGTGGAGACTGAGCTCCTTCAGAAGGGGATTCTGTGACCCCATCTGGGCAGCAGAGCATGAGGGGCTTTATTAGCATTGAGTTAATTATGTAGAATGGGAATGACCAAACATTTTCAAGGCAACCTGCCATGCCAAGGAGCACTACAACGGACTGCCAAAAACCAAGCACACCAGGAGCAGCCCTTGGAAGAGTTAATAAAGCACCTCTTTACCTTATCAGAGCTGTAGCCAAGTAGCCAATTTGCAGCCTGTGTGAAACCACACCTGAGTGAGGGGAGGAAGAGTCTGTATCAGAGAAGGTGAGGGGTGGGGGCAGTACCTTGGTGCTTGATGACTGTGGGGTTTTTATGCTGGAGCCCAAAGGGGAAAGTTTTTCTGTGTCTTACTACAAAAGGTGGGGAATCTATATCTTTCTGAGCCAGTGGAGCTGCTGGGGTGTGAGCTGTAGCCAGCATCCAGAATTACAGATGTAAGTATTTAGTATTGAGGTCTTGTTTTTCAGCTTGAGGAGGTTTTTTGTCCTTGTATTTGAGTTTCACAGTCCAATTTCATGGCTTCTTTTTGTTGTATTTTCTTTTCCCTCTCCCTTCTCCATTCAGAAACTCCAACCACAGACAGCTGGAACACTGCAGATCTTACACTGCCATGGCAGCAGACTGTGAGTTGTTGTGAAAACCTTTTCATTTTGTGTTGCGTGACTTGTTACGTGCTTATCATCTCTGTGGGACTGATGGTTGGGTTTAAGAATGACTGACTGCAGGAAATTTTGCTCAAAACTGAACTTTTGCTATGGGCTTTGTGCATTGAAAGTTACATCTGTTGCTGATTCTGGGGTGAGAGGGACCAGTATTAAATGTGCACCCCAAGTTCTTAATCAGAATCTCTGCTGCACTGGGGCTGGTGGGTCTGGCGTGAATTGCTTGGTTTGCTTTGCAGGGTGCTTTGTTTTCTTGTTGGAAATCTCATGCACGGATGTATCTGAACAACTACTTAACATTTGGACAGTTGCAGCCTCCAGCTTCTCCTGTCCTCAGGAGATGCTGGGAGCCCAGTTGTGGCTGTGCTGCAGCTGGCTGGAAGGTCACATTTGCTTTGCTCTTTTCAGATGAGATAACTATGGCATGAAAGCAGCAAAAATAAATTTGCATATTTACACTGTGTCTAAGAGAGCCTGTGCTGGATCTTCTGTGATTTTTCTTTCTTTTTCAGTCTCTGCTTTGCTGTGTGTGGGTCCTTTTTAAAACATCAGTCTGGAAAAGCTCATCCTGAGCCCAGCTGCTAGCACTGCTAGGTGATGATATAAAAATGTATTCCTTCTTCTCCATGTGCCTTCACTGTGTACAAAATGCTCCCATCTGCCTAAGCCAGTGAAAGGCCATGAAACTGCAGCTTCCATTGGGAGAGTGAGCAAGGGCATCACTTAATTTCCCATTTGCTGTTATAGCAGTGAATTTGTTAATGAAATGCCCAGATAATCCTATCAGTTGCCTCACGCCCCAAAGAAAAGCCAAAGCTGGTGCAGTTTAGTCACTTAAAACCAAGACCTGTTCCCAAGGTGCTTCACTTCCTTTTATCTGGAATGAGGAATTTGCACATTTGCTATAGGTTTCATAGTCTGGTGTGGCTGGGGAGTTGTTTATGCTTTTGAACAGCGAAAAGGGATTTAAGAGCTTGTGTTTGGGGTTTGTTTGGTGTTTGTAATAAAAATAATTGGAGAGAGTGGCTGCATCTTGCACTTGTCCTTGGGAATCCCTTGCTGTTGGATGATGAATTCTGGGAGGTGTCTGTCTGCACTCATCTGGCTGTTGGGTCCTCTCCTTCCCTTTGGAGCACTGGCTGGGCTCACAGGGATGTGTTCCCAGTCTCAGGTTCCCTTAGAGCTCCAGGCAAGTGAGGCTGGATACAAGCTCTGAGCTGCAATCCAGCTTAAATGTCCAATCAATTATGTGCACCACCAGAGGCTTTTATGTTGGGTCTCCAGCTCTGCAGGATGCTTAAAGGAGTTACTTCCCTTGCTCTAAATCAGCTCTGCCTTAGGAATTCAATTTGGTGGATGATTTTTTTTTTTAAATTCCCCCTAACCTTGCAGCAGTTTTCAGATCTCCATTTCTTGCTTTTCCATTTTGAACCTTTGTGGGGCAGATATCAGCTTTCTGCCCACTCTGGGGAGTTTGTGACTTCTCTTGGCTGCAACTCATTTTCTTTCCTTCTGAGGTTTGTAGGCCCAGCTCTTTGCATGCCTAGGTTTTTTTCTATATTTCTGCATTTTCTCCTCTTTCTCTAACTTCCACGATGCCTCAAGCTGTAAGTGAGCACTTACCTCTAATTTCTCTAATGTTCTGCATGGTGAGCTTGTGGTTTATACTGATTTGTGATAGGCAGTGTAAACTTAGAAGGAAGCAGTGGGATTTTCTGTAGGAACTATGAGCCCACTGTGGAGATATTTTAAAACCTTCTCTAACTGCTTGTGGGGTACCCATAAAAACCTGTGGCTTCTCCTGCAGGTAGTAGTATAATAGTAATGAAATATAAGGTGATGTAGTACTCAGACCTGAACCTGACCAGGCTTAAGGTGCCTAATGATGGGAGTTCAAAACATAATTTTCTTTCTCTTTTTGGCCACTGAAGCAGCTGGGGGAGCTTTGTCACTCCCAGGGGTCAGTGATAGACTATAGCTTTATGGTAAAATGCTGATTTGCCCCTCTCCCTTTTGCAAGCTGCCACTCCTTCCTCTGATATTTGGCCACTTGTTCCATTTGTTTAAATTCAAAATAGTCAGGTCCCTCTCAAAAACCTTCAAGGCAGGACTGTCTGTTCTTCCCAGAAACTGCTGGGGAGCTGACGCCGCCTGTTTGTCCTGCTGCATCCTCAAACAGCGGGGAGGGACTGACTGCCCTGCAGAATAAACCCCAGGTTACAAATCCCCAGGACCTCTCCAGCTTGCTGAGATCTCCTTTTCAGCTGTTCCAGTACCTGTGTTTCTTGTGTTGCTGTTGGTGTTTACAAGCAGAGTGCTGCTCCCACTCAAGAGCGTCAGACCAGGCTGTGTGCGGTGCTGCGTCAGCCTGACATCTGGACTGGCTTGTCAGAGCTGCCTCGGATATTTCTAGACAAAGCAATGTGCCCACAGGGTGTTCTTGGGTTCCCATGGGAATTTTCTTTTTCTGTGGAAGATTGCCTATGAAATGAGTGGCATCTGGAGAGGATAGCAAGTCCCTGCAGCGTGGCTTGGAGGTGAACTGCATCTCTCTCGTGCTAGTCTGTGCTAATTTTATGGAGCATCCTGCTTACAGGGATCATGTGGCACCTTTGGCTGCTCCAGTGCATCTCACAGTGTGGGACAGATGCACTGAAAAACATGTCAGTGTTTTTCAGATCCTTCGTGGCCTGTCCCGCTCCCTTGCACTCTGGATTGGTGTGTAGGAACAGTATTTATTGCCTGTAAGGCCAAAGCAGGTACCAATAAAACAGTAAATTAGGAACAGATGTGTGTTTTGGTGGCAGTTCTTCCTCTTTTGCTTTATGTATAAATGAATCCATGCTACACTTCTCACCTGTGAGCTCTGACAAATTCTGCAGTCCAGACAGGAAATCTGTTTCCTTGTGCTTGGACAGAATAACTGCTTTTTTCCCCCCCTCCACTACCAGAACTGAACTGTCCCAACCCAAACACTTCCAGCAGAATGATGTAGTGTCAGAAGAGACTTATAGCCCCAGCTGTATGGCTGTGGCTCTCCTCTGACAGTGGTGTGCATGCCAAGTAATTTGTTCAAGTCAAGGGGTGTGATCTATATGTAAAGCCTAAAACTTCCTGCCTGAATGCACAAAATGCCTAAAGCTGGAGCTGCACGTTCTTCATTCAGCATTTTTCTAGAAAAAGAATTACCGGAGGGTAATTAAACACCATATTTCTGGATTATCTTTAATTAGCACAGCAGTAAGGCATTGTACCTCCAGAGTTTTCCTTTGCTGTTCACTGGTTATGTCACAACCAATCTTTAATAGTTTTCAGATGGAGCAATTATCTCCTGTTCTAGTGATCCTCTGCTCCTAGTGCCTTGCCAATTAGATACAGCCTTTAGCCATGCTCACTAATTTTGTATGAAGTGAGCCTTAACTCAGAAATATTGGTTTTGATTTTCTAGTAAAAATCATTGTCTACCAGAAATATGCCTCCGAGAAAACAATCATCTTAATCTTTAATCTAATAATTCTCCTAATCTTTGGAAATTTGAAATCCTGTTGCAAGCTGAATTTGAGTTCATCTGATTTTCTTTCTCTTTTAATCCAGAATAATTTTGAATTTATGCCCACTTAAACACAAAATATCTGTAACAGTCGCTGAGCTTGGAGCCTTAGGCAAATCTTCAGAAAAAGATTATTTGTGTTCCTTTCTGACCCTTGCCCTTTGCCCGTGCAGTGTTTTTGTAAGATGCAGATAAAGACTGTGTGTTCTCCAGCTACATGTAATGAGTCTTGTGTGTGACCATTAATTTACTCAAACTTTAAGTAAGCTTGGGAGCACTGAGTGCTTTTCCCTGGTCACTCTGAGGAGGAGGGTGATGCTGCATTTTGTGGGAGTGCAGTGAGGCTGAGCCAGTAGCTGAGCAGCTGTGCTGTGATTTTTACTTACCATGGTTGTTTCTGCAATCGAACCAAAGCTGTTGATGAAAATGTTGCAGCTGACGTTCACTGGTGGGCCTGCATGACAAATACAAATTGGAAGAGCAGTTCACTGTGTGCTCATGAAACAAAGGATTTCCACTCTGTGGAGTTAAAATCTGCTGTGGGAATGGCGTGACTGAGGGGTGAGTAGGGGAGTAAGGTCTGGGTGACCCGGCCAGGTCTAGTCTTGGTTCCCAGTTTGACACCAGACACTGCCCTTGCTCTGCCTCTGCTCCCCTGTTTGGCAGAGTGGTTATAGATCTCTGCTGGGAACTGATCAGATGGAAAGGAATAGGTCAGAGCCACCCAGGACAGTTTTTAGCTACCTTGACCCAGCTATATGGGTGGCAATCTCACCTTGAATGTGATCGCAAAGTATCCCAGAAAAGCGCTGGGAGAGATTTGACTTTTATTTAGAGCTATACTTAAGAAATAGTCATATGAAGCAGCTAAGTGTTCCTGAACAAAGATGAGGTGCTCCCTTCAAAGCCAGAGTGTGCTGTAGGGATCAGGCTGGCTAAAGCAGCAAATACCCCCCGAGGTGATGGTGGTGTTGGGGAGCTGACACTGCCTGTTTGACCCTCTGCATCCTCAAACAGCAGGGAGGGACTGGCTGCTCTGCAGAGTAAATCCCAGGTTACAAATCCCAAAAACCTTTCCAGCGTCCTGAGATCTCCTTTTCAGCTGTTTCAGTACCTGTGTTTTTTGTGTTGCTGTTGGTGTTCACAAGCAGAATTGCAGAATTGCTTGTAAACCCCAAGCCCCAGGTGATGATCCTGACTTCAGGGCTCTGCCAGCAGGGATTCTCTGGATGTCCTGTTTTTGCAGAAGGTAATCCTGGACGCTGGGCCATGCTTCTCTTGGGCTTGATTTGCTTTCAGACCAAAGCTTTGCTTACCCTGCTCATATTGGAGATGTTAAGGGGTCACCAAAGGAAAGGAGGGGGGGTTAAGGGATGAAAAGATTGTGGTTTGAGGGCATGGGGGTCAGTCTGTGTGGTACTGATGCCCAAAGGCATGACTGGAAGTGTTTCACAACATTGCCTGGAAAATCTGAGGTGGAAATGCTGCATTTATGCAAAGGGAGATGCCAAGAGCTGCTGTTCAGCACAAAGCAAAAAGCTGGGGAACATTTTGGAAGCAGGGCATATCTGGTGCCTGGCAAACCAGTGTCTTGCCCACATATAGTGGGAGGACTTTTGTAGAGGGTTGAAGCAAAAGGGGCCTCTGCTCTGGGGGCTACCAGAGGACCTGCTTTGGGCACTGCCCAGGCTGTGGTGGGGAAAGGCAGCCCAGGCAGAGAGCAGAGACACTGCCCCAGGGACCAACCCCCCCTTTTACACCGGAGGAATTAATCTCATGTCATCCCTGTGACAGGTGCTTCTGGGAAGATAAGATCTGTGAAAGTAGAGAGTGTGGCTTTTCAGATTATTCCCCCATTCTTTATGGAGTCAGGGATGGTGTCTGCATTTCAAACACTGCCTGGTGGCTCAGCCTGCTGGGGGAGTGATGCTCCTGTTAAGGTCACATCTGCAGTCTGGCAGTTGCTGCAGGATGAAATGCTGGGGGGGAGGAATGGCTTTAACGAGAGCCTTGTGCCTCTAATCAGTGCAAACTTCCTCCTGTGTGGAAATTAATGGATTTTCCTGATTACTGAGGAACATTTGGAGCTTGGTTTTCTCCTCTTCATTTCCCTTTCCTCCTCTCCTGCTCTGGCCTCCTCTGAAAGTTCGTGCCTGTCCCCTGCCGCGATGCTCTCTGCTGGGGTTTTCTTGGTGTGAGTCCCAGGCAATCCAAGCAGGCTGCTGTCTAACCAGCCCCCAGACAACCACTGCCAGCTCAGCAGCATCTCACACTGTTCAGCCTGTGCAGCTTTCTCCAGACTGTTAAACACTGGCACAGGTTGAGCTATCAGATACAAAATTATACCTTTTTTTTTTCCCCCTGCCTTCACCAACCTCTCTTATCCAGAAGTTTATCCAGAAGCTGAAAACACACAGGTATAAGCTTTAGTGCTTGTTTCATCCCTTCTGTTGAGCTCAGGGGCATTGGTTTTCTGTTCTGGATCCATTCATGAGCCACATAAAAGGTCCTTGTACACGTGATTCCCCTCCCAAAGGGCACAGTACAAGGAAAACACCGAGCTGATCTCCTGGATGACTGCATGTGCTCATCACTCTGACAGGTATGGGATATTCTGGTTCCCCTGTTCCTGCCCCAGTGCTGACATGAAGCTGAGTGTGGGGTGGTTTGGCCCCGTGCATGTGAAGGCTCCTTGGGGCAGCCCAGCTCTGGCTGAGGCACTGAGCTCATCCCAGCGTGTCTCAGGAGAGTCGTGAGCTCCCCGCGGGTTTTGGTGGTGTTTGGTATTTTTTCGCTTGTGAGAGGCTCTAGAAAATTCCCTGCCTGCCACTGAAGCATTCCTGCTCTGTGCTGGGATGCAGCTGTGAAGGGACATCGTTTTCCAGCAGCAGGGATCAGGGCACAGCCTGGGTGAGAGGTTCCCTGCCCAACGCCTGCCAGGTCCCTCTCTGTCCCTGCCCGAGTTCCTGACTTCATCCTCCAACCCAAATCAAAACCCAAATACTACTTCTTTGTTCTCAGTGTGAATCCACAGCTAAGCCCAGACTTTACAGCATTTATGGAAAAGCTGCAATCTTCTTTTTGTTAATCTTCCCCTCCCCAAAAATCAATCTGATACGGATCTTTGGTATTATTTTCATTTAGATCTAAGCAATTAAAATGTCCTTATGAGTTACTGCAGTTAATTTAAATGATGTGCTTTGAGAGCTACAACCCCAAGCTCTGTAAAACACCTCCTATGCCTCCCATATAAATTGGAGCCTGATTTATGTGTGGGAGGCTAAGCCAGCAAAACTGCCCTGAGGGGAAGGTGTAGTTCATTGAAATAAAACTGAAATTAAATTATCTCAAATAAAAATGCAATACAGCTGCCTTCAGCAGGAAGTCAATGTATACATTTCATTAAATATTAAAGTTTAATTTGTGTGTGTGCATAATTTAGTGGTCGGCAGGTTTACAGAGTGGTGTTTTAACTCTTTGTGGTTTGGATAAAACAGCAGTGTCCTCTGTTGCCTGGTTGGTTGCTGGGACACAAAGTTCCCACCTTTCTTTGTGTTTAAAAGCCTGGTACAGAGTTTATTGTTTAAACTGGGAGCCAGGTGCTGTCACTGGTGATTAATGGGTTCTGGGAGTCCTGTGTCAGCCCTGCCAGTGGCTCCAGGGGAGAGGGAACTGGTAGCAGGAAACAAAAGAAGTGAACAAAATGAGCTTTGGCGGTGGCTGGGGCTGAGAGGGGCGGGCCCTGCTTTATCTCTGGGTGGGACTTGGGGCTAAAGAGCTCTGGGAAAGTGAGCTCAGCTGAAAAGAAAAGAAAACGAAAAAATCATAGCCTGGTTTGAGTTGGAAGGGCCCTAAAGACCCTCTAGTTCCAGCCTCTCTGCCGTGTGCAGGGACATTAGCCCAGGCTGAAAAAGCCATCCAAAAACCCCATCCCAAAACCCCACACCCCACTCCGGCTAGAAGAGGTGTTTTGAGGACAAAAGAGGTTTTGTTGCCTTTGCCAGGGCCTGATCCAGTGCTGTTTGGCTGCCATGGGATATGGGGTAGACTGGAAAACTGGGTCTGAAATAATGGAGCAGTGTCGGGCTTGGGAGCCCCTTTACTGTGGGGCACAGGGATGGGTTTGGGCTGCCCCTGGCATCTTGTGGAATTTCTTTGGAGCTGATGGGAGAGACTCCTCTTGGCTGCAGCGGGTGTAAGGGGGGAATATTGCCTGCCATTAGCAGGTGTGGCCAGTGACTTGAGGGGAAAGAGAAGTTGGAGATTTCATCTCAACCTCTGAAGATGTTCAGCTCCCTGCCAGTCGCTGCTTGGGTTGGCAGGATCCTTGATCCCTATCCTGAAGCAGGGATTGGGGTCCCTATGTTTCCTGTATGTGAAGGTCTCACAAGGTTGTTTCCACTCCGAGCAGACCTTTGTTGATGTCTTTCCAGACATCTACAGGGATCCATGTGCCAAATATCGTTATAATACATACTTTATAAGAACATAAATATTCATATTTCATACAGCGTTAGGAAGATACTAATGAGAATTGCATGCAGATTTCAGTCCCAAAATGAAACAAAGCTGGGGTTTTGCATACCTTTAAAATTTGGTCTGATCCTGGCATCGTATCCCGAAGTTCGCCCCATCAGCTTATCCAAGAAATCGGAAGGAGACATGGGTTTGGGGGCAGAGCGAGCTGCTGCTTCAGCTTCCTTGGAGGCTGCCAGGCTGTGCAAGTAGAAATAAAGAGGAGGTTTCAGTGTGTATCCCATGCTGGGGAGGGCTTGGGGTCCAGAAACAGAGCAGTCAGCATCTTATTCCTGCTGAGGCAGGATGGGTACCCATGTGAATTCCTAATGAGGCTGGTCCCAGCTAATTTGTTTGCCCAGCCCAAACATCTCCAAATACAGAATCCCAGCTGCCACCAAAGTAGAAGAGAGATGATGAGTAGTGAAAAATCCTTTTGTGAGCTTAGGTATAGCTCCTTGGTGTGCCACTAAATTACAAATGTGAACTCTGGCACTGAGCTCCACAGGTAAAACACACTCTGAGATTAGCCTTGGGCAGCAATTACTGCTTAATTACAGGGCAAATAGCAAGGAGCATATTCAGTACTCTGACAGTATGATTTTCCAAAAGGCAAGTAGGATCAGAGGAATCTGGAGTTTGAGGTTTAAATGAGCATCACGTGATGGTACAGCTCATGCAGAGCCTTTGGGGCTGTAGGGGAGAGGGGTGGTTTTGCTGATCAGTCCAGCCTTTGCTATCAGTACCTGCAATGCAGGGTCTGAGACCAGCACAGAACTGGAGTGAGATCCTGAAATTACATACCCGTATCGGGTTGAAGATGAAAAGAAGTGGAATCTTTCTGGGACCTGTGTGGCCTCTGGGGCAGAAAGAGTGAACTTAGGAATTTATCTGTAGAAGACAAAAACCCATGGCTGGCAATGTGCCTTCTGACTCGATGGGAGTCTGCAAGAGCTGCAGGGTGATGATTTGGGCTTAGGAAGTCTGTTGTTGCCATCTGCACGGGAACCAAGTGACCCTTGGTATTAGGTGCTCATCCGCAGCTTTGCAGGAAGGTTTGACTCCCTGGACAGGAACAGACACCCTTCAGTACCTTCCTCTGGTTGGGTGGTTTCTACTGGAACACCAATCTGTTCCCAGGCTGCAAGTGTTGAGTAAAATTGCCTAGATTATCCAAAAAATGCCCCAAACCACCTATGCAATGTGCTTAGGGTGGGAGCTGTGCCTGCCTGGGGGCTCAGGTGCCTGGTGCTGGGTGAAGCCTGCAGGCAGCGTTGCAGTGCAAACGTACAAGGAACCAAAGGAAGCTGCTCAGGGGGAAGTGGGGCCATTGCTTCACACTTTGCCAAATTCCTGAATTTTTTAAAGTACAAAGGCTGCGTGGGAACAGTGAGCAGCCCCTGAAAGAGCAGCTGGGAGGTGTAAGGAAGTTTACAACAAGCACAAGATATTTGGCTACAAATATTGGTGTCCTCACAAATGACACCAGAGTCCTCTAACAGCGTGGGCCTCAGCTTGGGAGGTTTTGCAGTAGCTAAACATGCAGGAATAATGGTAAGAACTGACACAAGGTCTTTTGGGAAGAATTTGGGACTGTAATTGTGCATGGAATTAATGCGATCCCATCCTCAAAGACCAGTTCATCCGATGTAAGTTTGAGCTTAAACCCCAAAGACACAATTACCATCTTGACAAAGCCTTGACAAGAGCATTTTGAACAATTTTCTTCCTCAGAACTTTAAAAAATGGGTGGGATTCAACAGTTCTTGGGTGCATAATTTCAAAATCAGGAATCTAGTAACCTGCATTGCATTGGCTGTCCTTTCTGGTGTCAGCAGCAATGGCTTGCCAAGCCTTGGTTTTCAATCCTGCACACTCACAACTGCAGTCTGGCTGCTTTTGCAAGTTGCAACAGAGTTGTCTGATTGCTGGATTTTTAACTGTTAAAAATAGTTTAATTTGCAGTGAAGAGGGGAGATGAATTCCAGATCACTTCCAGTGAGAGCCTAAACCTAGGATTTTATTCACTCCTTTGTGTATTCCCAATCCACTCCCACACTGGGCCATATCTGAATGGGCTGATGCACTGTCCTGCTCCGTGGTGATGTGACGAGGTGTGGATTGTGCTCTTCCTACAACCATCTCCCCTTTCTTGTCTTGTCCCCATCTCTGCCCCAAGAAAATATGCAAAGCAGAACCAATATGTTTCAGGGGTAAATGGGGTTGTGGAATGGGCTATGTTTTTTAATTTAATTTGTTTTTAGAAGGAAAGCAACAGGGTGCAATTGATTTGCAAACGCAGAAGAAGAAAGCTGGGAGTGGGGACAATCAATACTGGGCTTGACTACTGCATTCCAATGGAGTGTCTGCATGGCAATGAGTCCAGAGAAAAGATTTCAATTAAGCAGCAAATGACTTGGTAACCAAAGACTTCTGCCACTTCAGCAAGATGCCAGACAGTGCAATACACTGATTTCTTCTCATTAACTGTAGACTGGAAGAAGTATATGGAAATGGAAAATGTGTGTGGGAGGGGGGAGGCGATACAAACCTAATAAGCATCTAATAATCTTTAAGGGGAAAAAGATAATTAGAAACTGCAATTCTCCTGGCATTTGTTTCAAAAAATGAGGTGGAAAAGCACAGAATTTGGTGCTTATTTTTCCTGTGAATTCAGTGTGAAAGCCTCTATTGAGCGTATTCACTCCACTTCCAAGGAGTGAGTCCGTATTTCTTGGGTGCCATTTTCTGATCCTTTCTTCATCAAAGTTGCAGGTAAATCAATTTCATGGGCTTACTTCCTGCATGGAAAATATTTGGATAACTGAAGCTCAGAAGCCTCTGGGAGAGGACCACCCCCTCACAGCCCCACTGCTTTCTGCAGCTTCTGGCCCATCCCTGTGAGCAGTCCCTGGGAGCACCTTTGCAGATGTGCTGAAACTGTCACACAAGGCTTCAGGGCCTTGATGCATGTTTTAAAATCTGTGTGGCTGCTGTGTGGTGCTGACCCGGGAATGGTGAGTTCTGAGTTCCCTCCAGTTTCTGTTTGGTTACTAGATGCTTTCCTAAAACTGGACTCCCCCTGGATTTAAGAAGAAAAGGCAAGAAAGCAGTGCATAGGGAGCAGCAAAGCCTTTCCAGCAGCAGGCAGCTGATCTACTCTCTGTCTTAGAAATAATAGTAGAAAACACCACTGGGAGCTACAGAGGCTGAACCACCCCACTGCTTTAGGTGGATGGATTCTGTCTAACAGAGCCCCAAAATCTTTGGTTATGACAGTCGAGCTTTGCAATGGCATCTTAGCTCAGACAGCACCCAAAAAAGCTGCCAGCTTCCTCTGTCTTCCAGGTCTGCCTGGACTGGTGCTGTATGTGCTGCCTTGGGAGGTTTCTGGGATTTTCTCCATCACTTAGTCCTTCCAGAACACCCTCAAAAGTCCCACAGCACTGTTCGTCTCCTGGCTCAGCAGAGACAAGGAGAGGGAAATTGCCAAGTGATTTGAAAATTATTGGCAGTAGAAGAGAATTGGAAATTTAGTGTGGGTAGTTGTGTTGCTCGGAGAGAATATTTATTCTGTGAATAAACAAAGGGAGGCAAAGCCTGTGACAAACCCAGCGAGGATGGAGTTTGTATTGGTGTAAGAGTTGTCTGAGCCGGGCGTCTCGGCGCATTTTAATAGCAGTCAGACAGCGGCTTATCTTATTTATGCTGCTGTAATCCCTAGTGGATCTGGCTGAGAAAGTGCCATCAGGCAATCATCACAGCAGCTACAATGGGAAGGATCTCTTCAAAGGGTCGATGAACTAGCATAATCTTCTGTGATATTAATGCTGGTGTGTAAGCAGACACCAGCAAGCCCCCGGGGGTCCGGCCCACGGGCAGGACGTGAAGGTGGTGGAGATGAGCAGCCCAGCAGCTCAGGATTGCATTCCTTCAAACAGAGCAGCCAAGCTTTGCAGGACACCTATTGCTGGTTTTTCCCAGCCTATATAGGCATTGTTTACTCTGTCTGCATGGTTTTGTTTCAGCTAAACAGATGATATATTCATATAAACAATTATTTGGCTTAGAAAGTGGCTCTTCTGCAGTCTGGATGTGTCTGTTCACTTGATTCCTGGCTCCCCAGATGGCTGTTTCTTCCTCTTCCCCCTCCCATTTGCATGCCCCTTGAGCAATATTTTCTTTCTTTTTTTTTTTTTTTTTTGGCTGTGACCATGGTTGTCCATCTAATTAAGTCCAACATCACAAAATGCCCTGTTCTGGCTGAATGCTGATACTGAAAAATGTCTTTCTCTTTTTTTTTTTCCTTTTCAAAGAGGAGTGATGAAGGAATTTAATTAGCACAGGGCCTCTATTCCCTTGTCAAATAATTTAATTGTTAATCATTAATTCTGAGTGTAAAAAAATTATGTCTGACAGCAGAAACAAACTGTTGCAAAACAAGCATTTGCAGAGGAAATATCTCTCTGCAAAATGTGGAAGGCTCAGATCCCTGTGAACGTAAAGTGGTGCCACATCAGTGGCTCGAGAGAAGTGGGATCTCTGCAGGCTGGGGAAATAGAGGTACCTGATCCCCTACCCTGGTTCTGTGCTGCTCAGCAAAGGTTTCTGAAGTGGTTTGTTGGGGGTTTTTAAATTTTGTTTTTGAAACACAGCAAGCCAGAAACCTTGGCAAGGATGTGTTGGGAATAGAGCTCAGGTGAGCTGCCTCACACATTTGTCCTTCAAATGCGATGTGTTCTGTAAGTAGGTATCCCAGGGGAGGGAAATATCCATCAGGTCTGAGGCAGGCTGAGGTGAGCAGAATAAGTGCTTCCCCCACTACCTTCGAAGCCAGGCTGGGGCAGTGCTGGGGCTTGGGGATGTGGGAGAATTCATCAGCTTTGTTTTATTGACTCCAGCAGGCTCTGAGAGGTGCAGTTGCAAAGAGAACAAGAGATAGCTGGGCACAGAAAGGCATCGTGCTGTCCATGACTAACAAGTTCTGCCCATTGTAACTCCCTCCTTTCTCTTCCTGAACCCTCTCCCCGGGCTCAGAGGCCCCTGAGCAGATCTTGGAGCTCAGCAGAGCCCAGCCTGGATTCAGAGGATGCTCATGCTGAGGCTGCCTGCCTCTCTCTTCTCCTCAGCGGAAGGAAGGACAGATTGTCCTGGTGAAAAGAAAAAGGGGCAGCCCTAAACTCTGCACCCAGACATTTATTTCTGACTGCACACCAATGTGTTATCTGGAGGGGAATGCTGCCAGACCCTTGCTGGGAAGGCTTGGCAGAGACTGCAAGCAGATTTTTTATTTTAATGATTGGATTTACTATCAAAATTAATAGCACAATCAATATTGATATGCAATTCAGTTAAATAGGATGAAACTCTTTGCCTGCGTGTTTTTCTCCATCACCTTGTCTGAATTCCTGGCCTGCAGCATCAGAGGTGGACAGGAGAAGGAAGAGTGGAGGTGTGTGGGAGAAGAGAGCCCCAGTACTGAGTTTCTGGCCCATCCTGGTGCTGAGTAGAAGGAGCTGTGAGTGTTACAGATGTGCTGGTTGCACAGTAGTGATCTCAAACCCTTGGTCACGCTCAGCTGCTGGTGTGTTACAGCCCCTGATGTGTGGGTGTGGGGTGTGCTCAGGGGCAAATTTAAAAGTTAATTCTCAGAGGTGGGGAGGGAATTTGGACTTAGTTGTTTTCTTAAGTCAGCTGGGCGTTTATGCAGGAGAGGCAGGGAGCAGGCCTGGATGCTGGAACAGGATTGAAAAGTAGATGTGTACAATGAGGCTGGAGAAATACGGCAATCGAGAACCTGTGGGGACATTTCACTCTGAGAGAAACGGGCAATGAGCTTTTATTTGTCCCTATCCATGGCAGGAGGATGGGGAAGGAAAGAAAGAATGGGTTTGTTAAATGTCTCTGTCCTGGGTGCTCTGTTGCTGTGAGCTCTTTAAACCAGTTCTAGCTCTTGCACCAGAAGTGACTGCATTGCAGTAGTCACAGGTTGTAATCAGTTAAAGTTTTAACCCAAAAGATCCCAAAACTCTCTCAAAGGTCCTGCACAACCCATGTTGTCGCTGGCCCCTGTGGCTGTACATGAGGAGAGGAGCTGGGAAGCACTTTTTCATCGACCTCAGGGAATTAACCCTCTGTGATCATTCCCATCCAGGGAAAGCTGTAACAACTTCACACGAGTGAGAAAAATCTCTTCGGACTGCAGCATTCTGGTGTCTCTGTGCTCCACTGCCACGCTCCTGCAGCCCATGGCTCCTATGCCATATGGCAAAACACTCTGTCCAGAACTATAAACCATCCCAATTACACTGATTAACTCTATGGAAAGACACCAGCACTTGGAACATTTGCTGACGCTGCCTGGACAGAGCTACAAGAAAATAATAAATGACTAGACAATTGGCTGGGGGGAGGAGAAGTCTGCATGTTGTATATAGTTGGGATGGGAAGAGCACAGGGAGACCAATAAATTGTGTGGGAATAGTGCTCAGTTTTGTGCCAGGTCTCTGCTCCTCACAAGGATTTTTTTTTGTGTGGTCACTCTTGCTTATCGCATACTAAAAATAAAAGTGTTTGTTTAATTAATTTTTGAGCCACAGGCATTATCTCTAGTGACTTTTAAAAAACTGTTCCCTCTTCCAGAAGCATCTACAGCTCTTGGAGCACACGCAGTGACTTTCTGGAGATGTATGATCCTAAGCTTCTGAGACAGGTTTGAAAAGAGTTCAAACAATGGAGAAGCACAAGTCAAAGCTCAGGTTTTAATCACTTGTGAAATAAATCCAGCAAACACCAGCACTGACTCTTACCTGTGCCTACACTGAGAGGTTTACAAAAAAAAAAGTTATAATTGCTTTTTTTTTTGTTGTTGAAAAACAAAGGGGAAAAGCATCCTTGCAAAGACAAAAGCATGTGTCTGTAGCTTCACATACACACTCTGAATATTCCTTTTAAAGTCAGGGGGGCTAGTCAGATATTCAAAGTCGTGCATAAACAACCCTCCTGAAGGCAGTAAATAAAGGGGGAAAATGTCTTTACAAGATGAAACTTCACAATCTAGGTAAGAATATTCTCCTTACTGATGTGCTCCTGATTTAGTGTTTGGATGGAGAGCTGCAATGGGAACCTCAATTGACGTCAGAGGGTTTTAGATCACAGACCAGACAAGTGTCAGAGAATTACGAGAAATCGTGGATGCTCTTCTATCTATAGCTCTGCAGTCGCGCTCTCGGGCGCGTTTTCAGCAGTTCAAATAGCTTGCTACGGCAGCTTTTTAAAAATGAGTTTTAGTTTAAGGATTTATGCTGCTTGTTAAGATTAGGTAAGGATATTGTAACTTTTTTTTTGCTAAATCAGAAGTGGTATGAATATAATTCTTTCTGTAGTGCAGAGTGGTGGCGGGTTTTATCTTCTGAAATGGAACTTTTTGCTGCAGATCCTTTGAAGAGGTCTCCCGAGCTAACCTGTGTAACCTACCTACAAAACTGTGTGTCCCGTGGTAAAACTGGGGCTCTGTCACAAGGATTTGTTGTGTGAAATGAGCTGTGTGACAAGAGTGCTCAGGTTGATATTTTCTGATGGAATTGTCTGTTGTCACTGCAACACAAATACCCTGCTAGACTTGAATGTTCCCTCTGTGCCATCTGTGATTCCTGGTGTAATTTATCAGTTTATTCATGAGCAATAATGAAATGTAACTTCTGGAATGAATGGCTAAACCCTGGGTTGCCTGCCCAGGAGGGATTTTCTCCTCCTCACTCCAGCTGCCCTCTGACTTTGTTTTGTCATGGAACTGAAGAAACCAAACTCAATTTTTTCAGCCCTTGTCCAGGAGAGCAAGTTGTGTTTGATGAGGCTGCTGCTTTGTCAGCCACACTGCTGGGAGATGATTTCAAAGCCCATAGCTCTGTGTCAGAGTGTGATGGATGGGGCTGGAATCTGGACAATGCTTGCAATTCCCAGGCCCATGGGGTGGCAGGAGAGGTGGGATACACACATTTCAGGTTGTAAATGAGATCTTGGGAGACCTGGTGCAGGAAAGAATTCTGTGTTGTGTGTGGGTGTGCCAGCAGCTATTGCCCTGTCAGCAGTGCTTCCAGAGGGTGGAAGCACTGGGAGCAAAGAGAGAGGATTGTAAACATATCCCACAGAAAGTCACTTTTTTGTCCACAGCCTATCTTCACATTCTTGTAAGAAAAGGTTCCCTCACCCAGGAACCCAGAGCTTCTCCGCTCCCCACTGGGGTAATACCTGTGGTGAGCACATCCTGCTGTAGTGGGGGACTGAACCCACCTTGCACAGGCCCTGTTGACACCAGCAAGCACATTTGGAGCTAAGGCTCTTTTAAAGGGTGCTGAGAACAGGTGGCCCTTGCAAGCTTTCAGGTTTTATAACTCCCCCATAAAAGAGGGGAGGAGGGGTCTGTGCTCGAGGCTTTATACAATGCATGTTTTTACTGGCATCAGCAGAAATAAAAGAATAAAATCAAAACTGGAGGAAATAATGTAAAAGTGAGCAAGCCATGATTTTGTTTGGATTTCCTGCACGATCCCTGGCTCAGCTGCATTTTGCTGCTGAGCCAGACTCGCGCGGTAGCGGCGCGATCCACCCCTGATCCCACTTGTGCCGCTGTTTAATTGATTTGTGTGTTTGCTCCGGCCCTGCCGGGGCTGGGGGACGGGATTTGCATTCCGGGCGAGTGGTCGCAGGCGCCGCTGGCAGGGCGAGGGGAGCTGCTGTCAGCAGCTCTGCTCTCAAGGCAGCCCGGGGATGATTGATGGCACTGCAAGCCCTGCTGTTCCAGCCATGCGACACTCCCGGTCCTGGCAACCCCCTGGTGCTCTGTTCCCTCTTCACCCACCCCACAGTGAGGCACTGATAAAGACAAGAGGGTTCCCTGGCTGTCTGCTGAGGCACTTGGGTGTTTTGTCTTTTTTTCTCCCCTATTTTTTTTCTAGCAGGCTGTGAGCCTCAATAGAAGAGTGAAGAGGGAAAAATCAAAAGGAAAGCAAGGGTGCTAAAGTGTGTTCTTTTGTTTTGCTTCCCTCTCAAAAATGTAAATTTTGTGGGGTTTGGTAAATTAAGATTTCTCCTGCTCTTCTTGCTGGCACTTGGATCCCACAGAGATGTATTTGCAGGATGCCAACTGTGCCGATGTACGAGCCAGATGTGGTGCAGTCCCCAAACCAGCAGCTTACCGTGGTGCATGGTATGGATGGACTAATTGTCTGCATAATGGGGAGAGCTCAGCTCCTGTAAACGATGGGTGCATCTGCCTCCATCCATTTCTGTTCTCTGCAGGCCCCCTCTGGGCTTTGGCCTTGCTAAGGGGAGGAAAAATATTGCATTTCTGGATTTTTTCAGGTTTTGTGCATTAGTCTCGTGAAACATCAGAGATATTTAAGAGCAGCTTGGACGTGTGTATGGGATCGATAGCACCCGTGGGACCAAAGCAAGCAGGATCAGATCAGCTGAACTGTACCAGCGTTTTCTCAAGAGAGGAAGGGAACTGTAACATTTTGCAACAATTCTGGATAAGAAATCCCAAAGCAAACTGCCTCCTCTGGAGAGAAGTGTTTTCTGTTCTGTCTGGCTTCGTAAACAGAAATGTAAATTGTTTGGATGCTTTGGGGGAAGGGTGAAAGAAAAGAAATCAGTGAATTTTTTTGTCTCTTTAGAGGGAACTGACCTGCTGGATTAGCAGTACTTTCTCATGCCAGGTGCAATGCAGAAGCTGCCCTTTCCTGAGCTGTGCAAGTAGGTCTGGAAGTCAGCAGCCAGGCAGTCTGGTGTTGAGTTGTCTGGTCATGGCTGGTAATGATCCTTCCAGTGCCTTGCAGCAGGAATTCATGCTTCTCTCACTCCTTCTTTTTTGCTTCACTTATCCCAAGCTGGTGTTGGGTTTTGGTGTGTTGTTGGTTTGGGTTTTTGTTATTTTGTTGGGTTTTCTTTTTCCAAACTAAAGTTATCAAAAGTTCTTGGAATTACTTTTTTCATCTATCAAAAAATTGAATCAAACCGTGGTGGGGAGGGTGTGCTGGAATGACATTTTTAGCTTTTAAAAGCTTACGATGAATCCTTCCTCTTAGAAGGTGTGAGGGGCACAAGTGTAACCATAGTCCATAAGAATAGGAATAATTTGTGCTCTTCCTGATAGATAAATGTCACTAGAAAGATGCCAGGCAATGAGAGCAAAAGGGTAGTTTACTGGAAATAGTGAAACCCTGATTTAATGTGCCACAACAGTGAGAGCTGATACAGGCAAATAAACCAGATGGAAGTCATAATTTGTTAACAGCCTATCTGTTGTCTTAACACTGATCACTTTGGGATCTCAGAAAAGCTCCAGGTTACAGAAAATAAGCAAGTGAGAATAGGTGAGATGATTTGACATAATTAAATGTTGTGAGTTTGATTTGGATGTAGTAGTTTTCAAAGCATGATTTATTTTTATAAGACCCTTGTCTTTCATCAGTGCCTAAATAACAATGATATTCATTAGGTGGTCTGACATCTTGTTCTTGTCACTGGAATTTGGAGAGTCCTTTTAGCCTGCATACTGGGATGAAATGAGGATAGGCCTGTCTGCAGGTTTCCTATTACAGATGAACGATTGCTGTTTGGTGCTGAAATAATAAAGTAATTTAATTTTGGATGTTGATTAACTTCTTAATTCAGATGTTGGGATCCTTTTCTATACAGGTCAGCTCATGAGGGTTTGGTGAGATGCATTTCTTAAGCTCACAAGGGACGTGTTTGTCCAGGACCAGGGGCAGCTGCCCTGTGCTGTTGCTGACGAGAGCTTTCTGTTCTGGCTGGAACCACTTGGTCAGCAGCAGAGTGAACTTCCTGAGCCTTTCCCCGTGCTGTTAAATCTGGGACACTGAGCCTGAGGGCCCTTTGTTGCTGACTTGCTTCATACCTAAGGGTCTCTAACACCTCTCACTGGAGAAGGAGAACAAGAATTCCCATGCCTAAATCCTTGTTTTTGAAGGAAGTCTCTGTAGTGCCTTTGCATGTACGGGCAGGGTCTGACCATTCCCTCCACATCTCGATCTCTTCCCAGAAGCAGCTCCTCTCAGGTATTTGAACAGTAAACCTCTGTTCTGCCAGCAGGACTTGCTGCAGTGTGGGGTAATGTTCAGAGCGAGCCAAGGTGCACAGCCAGGCTACATTACCTAAAATCTGCACAGCACCAGTGCCTCAGAGACCAAGGATGTTTTATTAGTCCGTGTGAGGAACGGCAACATTCCTTGTAAGGGTTTTGTTAAGCAAGTTGGTTATTTAGAGTTTTCCTGCTCTTGGTACCCAACCTAAGGTGGGGAGGAAGGGTGTTTTGTTCACAGACATTTGTGGAGCCTTTCTTTTGCTCTGAATCATCCACGGAGCAGGTCTGGAGTTGTTTAAGGCAGCTGTGTGGAGAAGAATGTTAAGACTAGACTGTTAGAAAATGTTTTTCAAAATTTACGTTGGTTTGTCTTAATTGCATAAAATGCAAGAGTCAGGACGGATGGATCAAAGTCCCTGCAAAAGGCAGGGTTCCAGACATTTTGTGCTTTTACTGCGATGATACCAAATTAATCTTTCTTTACAGAATGATTTATAAGAGTTTCTAGAATTGTCTACATCATCACAGTTTCAAACCTTGGCTATGTAACCCTTTTAACGGGGTCTCTAATGGAGCTATTAAAGGTTGCAGACCAAAGCAGCTAAAGAGTATCCTTAGGGCCATCTGGTCCAAGGCTTTGTTAAATCATTTTTATTTCATGGAGATGACGGACTCTGCAGGGGCACAACAGGTCATAAGGCACAACTTCTAGAAGATTTTAGTTAGCACAGGGAAAATAATCTGTGACTGTTGAGAATATCTGCTACGTTGTTTATCTTGTGGCTCTGGAAGTCTCTGGTTAGGGCTTCACTCACGGGCAACTCTGATGTTACCTATCCCTGCAGAGCTATAGCAGGAGCCTTAGAGATATGGTGCAGGTTATTTTATTCTTCTCTTTCTTCTCTTGCCTTTTCTCCTGTGGTATTTTCAAGGAGATTAAACCAGCAGCTCTCCAATCACCCCCTTTATTTTGCCAAGACTGTTTTAGGAGAAGGTTTGTTTGTGGGGGTTTTTTTGTCCTCACAAAGTTGAGGCATCATGTTCAGAGTGGCACTTTCTTGTTGTTTTAAAAGCTGGCAATGAAGAGCTCTATTACTGACAGGAGGGAATATGAACATGCCAGTTGGAGCAATCCAATAGGGACTGAGGCTGGCAGCAACTTTTAGCCTGTGACTCACTTGGAGCAGTTGCCTTGAATCACTCCTGCTAGCTGACAGATTGTTGCTCAGAAGGGGCCAACTCTGATCTTGAGTCATGAGGGTCATGCTGCTGATTCCTGGTATTAGGACAAAAACCAGGCCCAAAGATTTTCAAAGCCTCACAGGACAATGCCCAGCTGGGTGAGGTGTCAGTTCTAAGGCATCTTTTATCCCCTAATTTGTACAAGGCGCATTCCTACCTCCAGCTTACGCAGTGGTGTTTCTGGACCATTACAGCTATTAAAATTTAGTGGTACAACAGAAAATCCAGGCAAGATCATAACAGGATAAGGGAGCACTTTGTTCTGCGTGAAGGAATTCACAACAGAACATTCAGTGTGTGTAGTTGGACTTTGGGAGAATGATTGATTGTAAATGTCTCCACAGGTATAAGCAGGACATCTGGAAATCCCTGTGTCCAATATTGCCCCAAATTGTCCAATTTATTTTAAAGAACTAGCACTTTGCTTTACCTAGATACCTGTAAGGAAATCTTGGTCAAACAAGCTGTCTTCACTTCCCATCCCAGCCCAGTTCCCATCCCTGTCTCTGTCTGGGTTCCCAGTAAAAGCCTTAGTCACAGCCAAGCGACTGCAGTCGGAGGAGGCAGGTAGCAGAATGGGAAGTGCTCTTCCATAAAGAAAGGCATGTCAGAATAAGCCACGTATCAAAAACTCCTTCTAAAACACCCCAACTGTAACAGAAACAAATATCATATTGGCAATACCATAATGTTTGCATTCACACACCAGCTGTTACTCTTTCCCATGGGGTCTTGTTTTTTAAAAGGCTGGTGGAGGACATTTTTGTTAAGCAACAAATCTTGCCTTAATTTCTATATTGGCTTATTTTCCTGTATTGGCTGTATATAATTTTCCTTGGAACGTTAGATTTTCTTTCTTCTTCTTTTTTTTTTTTTTTTTTNTAACATTCGTGTGGTATATGTGCTAACACATAATGGATTCCCTTTCCAGAATATTTTTGACAGTCTGACAATAAAGCATGGTGCACTCTAATTTAAAGCAATGCATACTTCTCTTATGGATTATTGGATTATCAGCTTTGGGTTTGTTAAACATTGTGTATGACTGAGTGCAGGAGTAATTGGCACATTAAATTTATGAATGACTGTTAATTAATAAACTTCTCATCCTGAAACTGAAATAGCAAAGCTATTCCTGGACTAGAAAGGCTGGTAGATTTTTGGCCTGTAATAAATTGAACACATAGCACAAAGTGAGAGAGAAAAAAAAAACAACATTGCATAGAGTCAGTAGTGAGCAGGAATTACTGACTGTTTTTCTGTTTGTTTTTTTTTTTTTTTTTTTGTATTTCAAGGATGATTGCAGTACATAAACCAATTTGATTTCATCCTTTCCCTGTAACTGAATCAAAGCATTTTCAAATATTCTTAAAGGTTGATGGGAAAATCAAAGTCCCAGAAACGCCTTTTGGATGCAGTATGATGTAAAACCACGTATGTCTGTGTATAATTTATAACATCACAAACGTTTGCATTAGAATCTGAGGTGACTGGTTTACCAGGGGTTTGAGAGCCCAGGACTGTGATTGATGCGCTGGGAACCTGTCAGTGCTCACACGTGTGGTGTGAGGCACAAGTGTGAGCAGGATCCGCAGGACGAGTGTGCACCCATTGCACTGTTCAGGCACTTCAGAGGAGACCCGGGCAGATGCTTCAGCACCAGGGCCACAGCAAATGCAAGCCTGGAAATACTTTATTTTTGTTATTTGGTTTTCCTTTTGCTTTCTGGTGGTTGTGTTGTTTAGTCTTGTTTGTTTTCTGGGTTTTTTTTAACCCGGTGCTTCACCACTGTTTAACTGAGTTTGTTGCACATCCATTTGCTCCCTTTCAGCTCCCTCCACTGTGTCGTGCAGGGCTGCAATACACTTGTGACTAAGATGAGAAAGGATGGCTCTGAAGTGCTGGTTGCTGGGCACTGCTTCTCAGAGATTGGTGATTTTAGTTATTTCTAGAACTCATTTTTTGGTTTACCCAACATAAACATTTACTTCTTTGAGTTCATGAGACACTCTTGCTGTCTCTGAATTTCTGTGGAATTACAGAAAAAAGTGGGGATATTCCAATTTTTATACCTAGAAAGACTTTTGTGTTCAAAAGGAAAGAGAATGCTGGCTCAAAGTCTGGCCAGTATCAGCATGTCTGCTACTGTGTTTTGAAAGTAATGAGTATTACGCCAGTGATTTTATGCAAATAATGTCTGTGTTTTCACATTAAACTACAAGACGAGACTTTGGCAAAACACAGAATTAAGAGCCACACAGCTGAAATGAAGGCTGAGACTGATGAGCAAGTTCAGGTCATGAAACAGGATTTTTTCCCTCCAGTTGCCTGTGTCTGGTATCTCTTACTTGCTACAGCAGGCTGCATTTTTCATTGAAATATAGAAGCATCTACCTTCCAACATTTTTTGTCCATTTAATAAAAGCACTGCAAGGATAGATGGACAAGAAACAACTCTTTAAGACTAAAGCTGTTCCTTCTATCTTAGCCTCAATGAGAAACTGAACACATCTAAACCAGAGTCAAGATACAGCTGGGTGATAATGGGCACAACTGGAAAAAGCTCCCCCCATGCCTTTTGGCTTTCATTTAGATTCTGCAAAGAAAGACTATTCAAAACAACATGAAAGAAAAAAAAAGTTGGGAAGGAGGGAGATAATTCTTTGCTTTCAGTGATTTCAAACACAGCCAGCTGAGGACAGAGGGTGAGCCCTCGGAGGCAGGCAGCGAAAGCATCCACGGAACTCACCTGCAGCCTGAGGATGGGGAGGGGGCGAGGTGGGAATATTTACCCGGGCAAATTCAAGTGCAGCATTGCCAGCCGCCACTAGCTGTCACTTTGCAAGCAGCCGGGGTCGGTGTTTTCAGCACTGCGGTTAGCGAGATTGCGGTGCTAATTAAACGGAGTAACTCCCAGAGCCTCGGAGCGTCCCGAGCCCGGGGCCGTGCGAGAGCCAGCCCGGGGCACGGAGGGGAGGCGAAAGGGCAGCTCGGGGCAGGGAACCGCCGCCGTGCCCAGGGGCTGTGCCCCGAGCTGGGCTGGGCACGGCGCTCAGCCTGGCCGCGCTGCTCCCGTAAAGCCGAGCCTTACCTGAAGAAAACGATCGTCTCCCACACGTAGACTCCGAGCGCGTTGACGTTGCACATNCCGCCGGGGCCCCCGCCACCGCCACTGCAGTGCTGCTCGGGGCCGGAGCTCCGGGCTGCCCGCACGGAAACCTGCCTTCAGCGGGATGTCGCTCCGGACATCAGGCTGGCGGCAGGGGCGGACGCAGCGGGTGTAGGTTTGCCATCAG